>DWMY01001921.1:0-13078 GCA_018249775.1 Heliconius hecalesia formosus
TTCAGTCGAATTTGCTTACACTATTATTAAAATAATACGGAAAATATGATCTACTGTTTAATATATTTTACACTAGAAGTGTGATATAATTAGACATCGGACACTAACCTGGCTTTTGTGGTTTTTTTAATTATTTTGACAAGATGTCAATATTTTTATCTTAACAAGTTTTGTTTGATTTACCAATATATTGCATAATTCTTAAGCTTTTTGTATTTTATAACTTGAAATATATATATATTTTTATTTTAATGCTCAAAATATATCTGTTTTAACGGCAGATTTTGCAAAGAAAGGCAAAGATAGCATTAAAATAAAATTTATACTTCAAATTTTATTTTTTATGCCAAATATGTACCAGTCATTAATAAAAGCACAAATGTATTTTAAGATATTTTACAAAGAGTGGCCATTTATGATCCGATGTCTATAGTGATAGTTATAAATATTTTGGTTCGGGTGTATCGTACCTTAGGCTCCTTAAACTTGTGTAAATATGTGTGTATTTAAACTTTGTATAAGGTCTCATTGATTTACGAAGCTTTAACGTTACCTATATCTTATAGATGCTGTAAATATTAATGTGATACATTTCAGATGCCATGTACCGTACATTATAGGTACTAGATGGACGATTTGACGAAATCGATTGCTTTATCGATTTATAAATAAAATCGTTAAATTAGTTACAAAATCGATATTCAAACGTAAAAAATCTCGAATTCTTTTTTTTTTTTTATTCTGAACAACAGCTTTATATTCTGTTCATCTGTTACAAAAAAAAAAATTGTTCATTCACAACAATATTGTTATGTCGTTTTACTCGTGACTTGTCACATCTCTGACTGATATTGTAAATATTTTAACTGTTTATATTAAATAAAATTAGTTTTTATAATATTTGTTGTTTTATTTAATTTCTTCTTGTGTAATAAAATCAAATATTACGTCCGACACACCTTTTATTATGGATATTTGAAAAATCACATTTTCATCCATTAAAAATATTTTAAAAATATGCTAAAATACATAAAGAAGGATATACTGTATAAGTGACTATTACATTATTTAAAACAAAGAAAAGTTTAAAAGTTTAACTTTACATAATAATATAATATAAGTTTAGAGTAAATACAAGTTGTATGCCAAAACTCATATTGTCGTGTATTGACAACAATTTTAATCTCCTTTTAAAATCTTAGAACGACTTAATGCTACATTAACAATTTAGAGAGAAACATAGAAATTTAAAAATCAATTTAATTGTGTTTTCAACAATCAACGAGTCCAGCCTCTTACACAATAGTAAACTGAATCATACTAAAATACTCAAATTTATTAACTATTAAAATTAATCACTATGATTTATTATACACATTCTTTAAAAGGTCACTACAGAACAAAACCAAATGTTTTGGTTCGAAATTATCGCACAGATAATCTTTGATGAAACAGAGCTTTCTGTCATTATTGCTTTCATGTGTAGCATTATTTTTGCTCTGTTCTTCTATTACTCTGTTTAGTATTTGAGTGCAATTATAAGGTGTAAGTTTGTTTATTAATGTGTTAGTTAAGTCATGAAATGACAAATTGTCAGCAATCTTCCGTTTGGAATCTTCATCCATTTTGTCACATAATTTTTCAAGGAAATCAGCTCTCTGGAATTATACAAAATATATATATAAACAAAGTTGATTATTTTTTCTTTACATCCATTTTCTTGGACAAAAGCTGACAAGCTTTGTTTTTTTAAGCATTATGGTTATTGAGTTAAAGATTCTATTTCACATATATACATAACACTATTTCGAGGAACGTCTATTTGCTATTGATTCTCTGAAGAAAACAGAGGTTCTATTTTATTTTTCTTTGTGAAGTTCAGAAAATGGATTGAAATATAAAATATATATTAAGAAAAGTTTTTAAATATTTAATCACTGATAATCAGAAGATATATAAAGATAATCACAACATTTGTAGGTTTGATTCCTACTTTTTCGTTGAGTTTCGTCACTTACCTAACTTCCCCGAGCCTACAATAATAAATGCGAGATGCAGCGTGAAGCTAGAACAATACAATTAAATTGTTATAATGAATTACTTTTCTTACCTCAGATAAACAAGTAGTCACTATATCGGCAGTACTACTTCTCCCTGCTTCGTCTGTCTGTACACTGCAATTTACCGCCAACGGAAGTTCCGTTTGCGTTGTATTAGATTGTATTAAAAGCTCCTCAGTTTGGATTCCGATATTTTCAACAAATATATTCGTTTGAATTTCCACCGATTTATTTACTGACGTTTCCATTTCTTTTACTATTGTTTCTTCTACATCCGTTTCTTGCTTTTTAGTTTTATTTGAATATTCATCCAATACTTTTCTTGCTGTCTGTACTTTTGGCGTTTTTATACACAGCCTATTGATCTCTAATTCAGTCAATTTGGCTAGGTCACCAATACTTTCTATTCTTCCTTCAAATTCTTTATCTAATAATACTTTCATGGCTGGAGAGGATAAATCAGAGGTAATATGTGAAATAGAATCTTTACACTCTACTAGCTCCGGACAAATTGGTTCAATATCATTTAATTCACTTGTCTTCACAATTTCTGAAACTGGAGTCATTTCTGACGGACTTATTTCTGTATCAGGTGTTACATTTTCAGAGAAACTTTCGATAGTTTTAGTTAATATTGAGTCCAATTTGAAAACATTTTCGAGCCTTTTAGGCGATTTCATTTGTAGTTGTGATCTTAGAAGTCTTTCTTGTCGTTTTATGGCGGAGTTTTGAGGAGATCTCAACCCACATGGCTCTATATATTTTTTAACGCATATAGTCGTGGATACAGGCGGATCGTGGAAACTCACGCGTTTTCTCTAAAATTATTATAAATTAATGATTTTTTATAATAATATAAAAGTTGTAAAAGTTATTAAAAATACAGTGTACTAATAAATATCAGTTACAAATATAAATAAAAATAATGTATTTTTTTTTAATTTTGAGTCATTTTTGTTACAATCTAATAACTATGAACATTTTTGAATTTGTGAATTCAACACCATCCCTTATCCACAATGAGAGGGGATAATAATTATCTCAAATGGGTATCGTAACCGCAACCATCGCGCTCACTTAGTCAAGATGTAGTCCCACTACGCCACGACAGCCTTAACGGTAAGACACAACAAACAAGGCAATGTAAATAGCATGTCACTAATTTACTTGTGAAATCTGTTGTTAAAACCTGTGGAACTTATAGAAATATAATATGAACTGTAATTTACCTTACTAGCTGGTGACGCGGTGGCCTCGTCAGTAATTTCCGCCAGTTTCCTCTTCAATATAGGTCCAGATGGACTGCAATCGGTAGACGGCAATAACTTTTTAAATTTAAGAAAATTATCGCTGTCCTCGTTTTCTTCAACACTATCGCTTTGTTCTCCACTAGCGTTGTATAGAATTCTTAAATTTCTACGAGCTGATGTGTTAACCGATGGACTTTTCTTTTCGTCATCCATTCGTATATCTGGTACGCATAAACCTAACATTTGGGCGGCCCGTCCATTTGAACGAACTTGTGGCCTATTTTTCTTCAAAGATAATGAAGAACTTGGACTTGTATTGACTGTAGTAGTTTCTTGTCTTGTAGGTGATTGTTCACGCGGCGGAGATTTTTCTTCAGTAAATATCTCAGGTGATTCGCACTTATCAAAGGGTTCCCCATTCCCTTGCACAGGTGAAGATAATTTAATAACCATGTAATCACTATTTTCTGGCGGCGATTTGCGCTCCTGCAATGGACTCAAAGTTTTTATAGGCGAAATTTCTAAAGTATTATTCATAAAGTCCATCTTTCTCTGTTCCTCGTCTTTGAAAGGCGAGTCTTTTTCTAATATAGATTCTGTCATTGTTTGTGTGACATCATCAGCTATTGTGTCTGTGTCCACGTTTGATGTATCCTCTTTAGCTAATATGTTTGTTGTAATATCTGTAATTTCTATATCTTCACTTTTGTTCTCTTTTGCAAATATTTGTGAATCTAATGTTTGTGTGTCAGCTTCAGCAGTGTTTTGAATGTCTACAGATAAAGATTTATTTATCTCGTCTTGATTATCATTCAGGAGTTGATCATCTTCGTCGTTTATCACGATGACGTCAAATTTACTATTCATTGGTTCGGTATCCATATTTTCGGTCAAATCTATGAGTAACTTCTCTTCTACTGTCCTATTGCTTGGTAGTTCTACATCATCTTTACTATTCATCGTAACGTCAGTAGTGACTTCATCTATCAAATTTTGAGTATTTTGAACTTTTTGATTTATATCTTCTAAAGAAACCACAGGAACTTTCTTTGACGTTTTATTAGATTTTACAGATATTGGCGTTACTGATGATTCTTGTGAACTTTCTATAACATCTTGGGATTCAAGAATATCTGCTGTATTGTTTTGAGTTTCTTTTATTGATATAGATTTGTCTTTGTCGTTATTCTTTTTATCTGTCTTAATAGAAGCAACTTTATTTTTATTTAATTTGTCTACTACATTTTTTCTCGTACATGGTGAATTTGAGATAGCTTTTCTAGTGAGACGTTTTTGAGATTGAGGCGTGTTTAAAAATGGATGGCCCTCAACCATATCTATGGCTAATTCTTTTTCTATGCGAGATTTTTTTACACTAGCTTTTTTAGTTGAAGATTTTGGATCTGCCAATTTATTTTTGTCAGCTTTCGGTGTAAATAGGTTCTTGTCATTTTTATCACTGGGCTTTGTTATTAATTCTTCTGCAGGCTTTTGATTGGTGGCAGTAGGCTTGTCTATTTGCGTTTCATTAAGGTTTAGCGCATCAGCCACCGTTGATGTCGGTTCACTATCATCGCCTTCGTGTATTTGATCTTTATTTGTAGACATTTCTACAGGATGCATAACATTTTTCTCTTCTTCTGCAGATGCATCTTCATCGACGCACGTCTCATTTGAATCTGGAACAATTACGATAGCAGTATCCTCTTTTTGTTTATTTGTCATGTCAATTTGCTTTGTTTCACTCGCAACAAATTTTTTTTTTGTTACTAAACTTTCTGTATTTGGTTCCACAGAACTGCTGTCACTAGATTCACCATCAGTGGGAGAATCGTTTTGGCCAAGAGAATGGCGTCGCCTTTTTAAACCAAAAATTTGTAGATCTTCGAATTTTTTAGGTTTTCGTTTAAGTCGAGACGGTCGGTCAGCACTTATTAAAGTAGGCGCGGAATTAGTCACGTGACTTGAAGGTGCAAGTTTTGTAGTTGGGGTTTTAGGTAAATTTTCTAAGACCTTGCAACTGGCAACACTATTTTCATTGTTCATATTGGATTTTTCCATTAAGCTTTTAACATTTTTAAATACTCGATCCTTTAAGGCAACGCGCGGTGATTTAGATTCTTTCACAATTTGCAATTTGTTCGCGTCATTCTTATGGTCTGTTATGGTTTCAGTGTTGGTGTTTTCTTTGGATGCTGTTTCCTTGGAATCTGTTTTTTCTTTTCCAATAATATTTTCTAAAATTTTTGGAACAAATTCAGAATGAGGTATATTTTTAAGAATTGTTGAAACATCTTCACTCCCAGCGGGTACACTAGTTGATTTACTTGTAGTAGTTGTATCTTGAGAATCTGTTTTCCATGTATTAAGTTTGAAATCATCTTGTGATTGTGATAGATCTTGATATAAAGCTGGTATGTCTTCCCTTTTTCTTTGAAACTTTTCTTTTTGATTGTCAGTCAATTTCCTTGGATTAAATTTCCAATTGGATTTCACTACAACATATTCTTCACCATTTTCAATCACAGTGTTTACTATATTGGTTTCTTTTTTCTTAGATTTCTTAGCAGAACCTTTTGCACCTGGTGTTGTGAATTTAGCTCCATCATTCTGTTTTTGAACTTCAGAATTTTGTTCTGAGTTTTCTTTCAAGAGTTTGATGACTTCTTCAACACTGGCATCTTTATTGGTAGTACTTATGACATCTAAAATAAGGTTTCTTAAACTGTCATTATTATGAGCTATTTCAGCATAGCTTTTAAATTGATTGAGCAAAAATTTTACTAATTTTGAATATTCTGGAATTTTTATATATAGTTTTAAATTTTCCAAAATTGATTGTAAATGTGTGTAAGAGTCCTCCTGTAAAGAAATAATAATAACGTTAACAATAACGTAATAGGTATTTATTTGCCATTCATTAGTAGTACATTTTTGATATAAATAAAAAAATCAAGATTGAACCAGTGCATGAAAACCAACACGAAAACAGCAATAAAGCATAGCAATAAAGAGCATCTAAAAGAATTAAAAAATATATATATTTACCACTGCACTTTTTGTTATACACGGCTTAAACAATTTGAGTAATTGCTCTGTTATGAGTATAACTTGCTCAGCTATGTTAGAATTCTTATTAACACATAATTTTTTCATCATGTCAACAACAACTACTGATAACACTGGAATCATATCTTTAATATCTACATGTCCATTTATATTGTTAACCGATTTTAGTAGCCATTCAGCTTCATTTTCAAAATTATCATCTAAAAAAAGAAATAAAACATAAAGTTTTTGTCATACTTAATGCCAATTTAAGGTTTTTCATATACTGAGCAATATCATATTACTAAAGAAACATCAAATTTCTATACAAGTAAATAAGCTTACCCAAGTTGCCACATTAAAGGTAAATGTATAATATTTAAATGTAATCTTATTAAAACTTTAAAATAAAATTGCTATTTATATTACAGATTGATCTAAATTTTTACATTATACTATATAGAAAAAACTAAAAAGAATTACATTAAATAATTTTATTTTTGTAAAAAAAGAAAGTTAAAAATATAAAAAAAATTGGAATGTAAAAATTTAGTTCATTTATCAATTTTGTCTCACTGATTTTACAATGGTCAGTAGATGAGCTATCGCCACCAAGATTACAGTGAGTGGGTCTTGGGTACTTGCAAGCTTATAACTTAGTAGAGATTGATTTCAGTATGCCTTTTCTAATCATATATTGCTCAAATAATATAATACCTATATATAGATATATATATATATATAAGATCAGCTTCACGCCGTATCACGTATATAGAAGGAACTTAGTATTAAACACTCTGTTGCTTGAGATATTACAAGTTTAGTACTGGAACTCAACACTGATCACTTTCCCCTTACCAAAGCAAAGGAGATTATTTTAATTTTCTCACTCTGGTAGCGAAGCAAAGCATTAAGTTCTCCTACTTAGTACGTCTCAAGAATTCGACAAATTTGGATAGGGAAGGCAATGTCATAAGTTACCAGGTTCCCTTTTGCCTACATTGCTTTGTACGGGCTACTTTGGGAAGCTAAAATAAATATAAATGTAAAACAAAAAAAAACTTACCAATACAATCAATTTTATTCTGAGCTGCCGCTATTGAAGCATGTATAATAAACTTATAAGATTTCAAACTTCCTGTATGTGACATTAAAATTGTGAAAATATTCTCATTGATTTTTGTATTTTGGAGTTTGTTGTAAGCAAATTCATATAACTTCACCCATGCAATTGTCGCTAAGTCTTCCTAAAAATAAACATAAAGGTATATTTTTTTGATAACTATATATAATATTTTAAATATTTTTAAACACCCCACTTAGGAAAGAAAAATATTTTTGTAGAAAATCTAAGCTGCATTGCACTTGCATTGCCCAGGATATGAACCTTGGCTTCTTGGAAAATTAGATTTGTTGTATAGTCCATTTACAAGCAAGACTATATAACATCATCTTAATCATTTCAATGTAATATACTGTATTTGCAGTTAGTTCAGTTTCAGCCTTGAGCATTATATTATATTGCTATTAAAACACGCAGACAAAGCCAGTGGTAGGTGCTAGTGCAATATTATTCTTAAGATTTAATATAAAAAAACCACTTACTTTTGCAAATTGCTCCAAATGTTTTAATGGCCACAAAATTATTTTACATAACATCCTTTCACACAGACTGTAATAATTTGTACACATTGTATCAGCGAGTGCCGCCCAAAAGAAAATGTTGTTTGAGGACAAGTCTTTTAATATACACTCAATTGTATGACTTGATGTATTAATAGCTTCTTTTATCAAAAAATTTGCTATTGGTTTTAAGTTATTTACTATTTGGCTAAAATGAAAAAAAAAATATTTTAATACTTTTTTTGGCTTCTGTCTGTTTAAAACTAGATTCTCTCGTTTATACCATGTTATATGCAGAAAATTGTGTGAAGTTAAAAAAAAACAATTATTCTTACCTATTTTCTAAATTATTGCTTGGGAGTTTCAATACAACTTTAACCATAAAGAGTACAGGACAAAATTTATCATCTTTTGTAACCATTAGAGGTTGCAATTCCACATCATCTATCAATGAGTATATAAGAATATTCAAAATAATATAATACATTCTTGGGTTGCAGTCCTGAAAAAAAAAACAAATAAAATCTTATGCATTTTCCTTAAAAAAATTAAAAGAAAAAAAACATAGTGCTATTTTATTTTTACTGTAAGAACATCTCAATTCTGACTGTAATAGGTTGTTTTCCATTCTGAGAAATTAGTATATTATTTTTTTTTTATTTATTCCCTGGTTAATACTTTATAAAGGATCAATGGTAAATTTTGGATTTAAATATGTCTGAAATTTGGGTAGAAAGTGAAGAATAATATCACATAACATGGGAAAAGTAAAAAGTTTACAAAAAAAAATAAGAATGATATATGCACACTATTAAAGTAAGCAAATAATTTTAAAATAGTTACCACTGTCATTTTATTAAGAACACCTAATACTTCCATGAACAGGTCCCTCCTAATATTATTGTCAGGTAACTCCCTAATAGTTTTAATAAAAGACTTCCACAAGCACACTATCTGTTCATTTGTAAAGTTATCATTTTCAGCACATGATTTTAGGGCACTACTCAAGAAATGTATCCATTCTCTCCAATGATCTACTAACATTTTAGGAGTCAATAGTTTTCCCTTTAATTTAGGTAAATTGACACATCCTTGGCAATTAACATGACCGCATATATTTATTAAAACTTGTACACACTGAGCCCTTGTCGTTTCAGAAATTGTTCCAGGTATAAACATAGGTTTATCTGACACAGATTTACCAAAACAAAAGTACAAGAATGGCATTAGAACTACATTTGATATTTTATCCATATGTAAATAAAAATTACATATTAAATGCCACCATGTATTTAGTTTTGCTAATGCAGTCTCTTCAACTTTTGCATTGTTAGATGTTAGAGGTATAACCAATAACTTTATTCTCTTATTTATATAAGTCTCATTCGTTTCTGTTGAAAAGTTATCTATTAAAACATTCCAACACAAAAATGCTTTACATCTGTTTTGAACATCCATTTTAAATGCCATTTCAACCACTGGTAGCATTGAGTTTATTGGACTTCCTGTGTTACTCATACTTTTAGTAATTTGGCTTTTTAACAATTTTATAAAAATTATCCATAATCTGTACCAATTGTCATCTTGAGATTCGAGTAGATTTTTCATAAATGTAGGATACCTAAAAAGAAATAATTCCATTTTTACTTATAAGGTTAACTGTTATATAAATCAATAATCGTGTTTTTTCATTTTTTTTCTTAAGAGAGCCTAGTGTTAAAACACTGTTCTCTGTCCATTTTTTTCTACCAAATTTTATTTATTTTGAATTTGTCTAACAATTATATAATATAAGCTATATTTTTGGTGGTGTTCCAATCTCTCCACATTAAATTTTTATAGATAAATCATAATTGACTAAAACATTAAGCATGTAATGTTGTGGGTTTGATACCCACACATGATATTAAATCATTTTCATTTCCTTGTTCCGGCATTCCAAAGCATGGCACTAGTCTCTACACTAGGGTCTCCTACCCTGCAAATTTTGTAAAATATATTTACTTTTGTGGTGTATAAATATGTTCAAGGACAACTCTCCAGTTAGAGTTGTCTCCATACTCAAAATTCACTAAATCCTGTGTCAACAGTTCCAAAACATCTAATACTTGTGGTAATGCTGAATTTATAGTGATAAATGGTATGATTCTTGAAAACCATACATCTATATTTTCCTTTACAAATGTGGCTCGCTTTTCTGGTGGTAATATTTTCAGTAATTTGAAGAGAACACTTAAAACCTGAAATGTTTAATGAAACAATAATTATAAAACAGTTAATAACATTATTAAGTCTAAGGTAAGCACAATAGTTGTGGGTTCAATTTCCATTCAGGGGATTAATTTCACTTCCTCACACTGGTAACAAAACAGCAAAGCAATGTCTTGTAAGGAATAGAGTATCTTAACACAAGGTTAACTGCATACCTCACTTTATGGTGGTTACAGCATGAAACCTTAATAAAACATCAAATAAGTCTCAAATATTCATAAAATACATAACAATATTTACCTGTAATCTGATTTTAAGTGGTATTCTTTGATGACAGTACAAGTTGATAAGTTCCTTTAATTCATTTGATTGGTTTACAACTAGTGAAATTAACGTCTCATCTGGATATGACAAAATTATTTCAAAACATAATGTTTTAAGTGTTTCAATTTTGTTAAATAAGGCAGTTGTTTTTAGTGTATTTAAAACCCCTACTGCTGATGGTACTAAATCGGGTAAAGGTGAAAATTGTGCCTTCTAGAAATAATAAAATATTTATTAACATACTTTTGGAAATGTGTAATATTTGAAAAATAACAACAATTTGTATACCTTGATCTTTTCCAATACTGTAGATATAATATTTAATATGTTACTTGTATATTTCATATCTTCTTTCAGTTGTCGTACAGAAAACGATAATAACTTTTCAACCACGGGTACTCGAATATTATCATCTGCGTCCAATGCATTTTGAATAGATTGATAATGATGTATATTAAATATATAATCATCAGAATAATCTAAAGCTTTTTCGAGATCAGTTACGACGCAAAGTTCTTCAGGCATGTCTAAAACATTCTGTTAAGCTATAATTGTACATAAACACCACGCGACAAATAAGAAAAAAGGCAATGAATACTGCAACCGGTCACAATGCAGCTATATAATAAGTACATACGATGATCAAAATACAAATATGTATTAGTATTGAGATTACACGACTATAGAAGTAATATTTAAATAACTAAATAATAAAATCATAACAATTACCTATTTCAGGTAAAAGATCAACTAAATGCAAACGAATTTATTGCTTTTTCGTGAACTAAAACATAACATATTGACATTTATAACAATTCTGGCGCGAAGAGTGACATTAAATTATTGCCATAACCTTAGCCGGTAGACAGAACTTATGTTATCTGTATTTTATTTTAAATAAGTACATTGATCTCAAATATTTTCCGCAATTTTTCTTAAAATTATAATACATACTTTGGCAACTCTTATAAAATTCTAAATTCTTTTCTTTAGCTATGTTCTCTGTCTGTTTGTTTGTTTGTCTTTTGTTTAGCTATGCTGTATCTTCTTCTTCCTGGCATTAATTCCGGCTTCTGTATGTCTGTATGAATATTTTAAAAGTAAAATTGAAATTATTCCTTTTTATTTCACGTGTGTAATTAAAATATTGAACTTAAAATTTGATCAATATAGGCAACTAAGTCTCCCAGCTATTTAGATATTAGATAAATAAAAAAAACAAACATGCAATGGGACCAAACAATGATAAACTTTTAACTAAAACACTGTTATTCTTAAAAGTGTGAAAATATTTTTAGTATTGACGAATACATAATACTGGGATAAAAATGAACTAAATAATAAAAGTATAAATATACCCGTATAAGTTTTATAGCGGTTATCATTAATGTTGTTTTTTTACGAAATATTATTTATTTTCTAAGGTATATTTTATGAAAGTATATTTAAATTGCATATAAAAAATATGTTATGTAAAATAATATTTTAATGACGTATATCTATTTAAACCTTTTTTTAGCTTCACGCTGTATCACACACATAGCAAGGTAGGCAGATAGAACCTGGGAACCCTGTGTTTAGTACTACGTTTCCATTAAGACACTTCCCCACTTTCTGCCGAATTCTGGAAGCACTGCGTGTTGAGTGGCGGAACTTAACGCCGAGCTTAAATTGAAATATTAAATATTTTATTTCCCCGAGTGGGAATCCAAACTTCAACCTGCCGCTAACTACAAACAGTAGCACGCTTGTACCCCTGCGTCATGACTGGCCTTAATTCCTTTCCGCCTTTCGTTTTCTCTCCTTTTTCCATTCCACCTTTTTTTCTATTTAAAATCAGCTTCACGTTGTATCCCGCACACAGCAGGATAAGCATAGGGAAATTAGTGTGAAGACACTCCGTTCCTCACTTACCGCCGAATTCTGAAGGCATTGCCTCGACACCAGAGCGAAGAAACAGAAATATACATTTAAATAAATATTTAATTTGCTTGAATTGATTTGCATTTGCGGAACGGATCGAGCCCACAACCAGTCGCGTTAACAGTCACACTTTGTACCCCTGCGCCATGACTAGCCTCTAATTATACTTTTTTGTAATAAAACTTACCGTTTGACTGGAAAACAAAACTGTATTGGCGATCTTTGAAGTTAAATAATTTTTGCTGACTTTGTAATTGATTTGGATTTTTTACCTTCGCATCGCGTTTCTACTTTGCCTGTCTAGCTATTTATTATTTTGACTATTTTATTGGCTTTGTGCAGGATACAGCATCCGAGTAGGCAAAGGGAACCGAGTGTCAAGACGCTCTGTACCCAATAAGACACTTCCGCTTGCTACTTTTCGCCGAATTCTGCACGTATTGCGTGTCGACTGGCGGAACTTAACGTAGCGTTTTATCTTGTCATAAGAGCGACGAAATGAAAATAATTCATTCTACTTATTTAGAAAACGTATAAAAATTTGAACGCAGCGGGACTCGAACCCGCGCCTCCTGGAAACCGACCAGGCGCTCTGACCACTAAGCCATGCGTTCTCGCCAAGCTGCGTCGAAATTTTTA
>DWMY01001922.1:0-13078 GCA_018249775.1 Heliconius hecalesia formosus
GGGTATTTCATTAAATATATTTCATGGCTTACTTTATGTACATATTAATATTTAATATGCTTATGCTTATATATCATTTTGAATGCTTTGTTTGCATGAAAAATCACTATACTGTTATAAAATATCATCAAATTATCAACTTATTGCATCATTAAAATAATGTTTTTTTATGAAATCTGTGACATCTATTGTTTTGCCAAGAGCCCTTCTTTATTATAACCTTTTTGTAGATTAGATAAAATGCTACAATTCTTATTTAATGCCTTTATAATATAAAAAATAATTATTTAATATGGTCATTTCAACTAATGGCAAATATTTGAATAATCCTGTTCAGTAAAAAATATGTAAATAATACATTTTAATTTGTTTTGTACTGTATGTGATAGTTATTTTTTGTTTTTTTATCATATTTTTATTCAAAACTAACTAGCTAACTTTGGTTTGGTTTGGTTTACTGCAATAAAAAACAAAAGCTATGTAAAGCTGTAATTTTTTGTATTAAAACACTTACAGGCACTGCTTCTTTCTATATATTCTTAATTTCACATGGCTATATAAATTATAAAAATCACTCATATGCAACTTTTTTATATAACAGAAAAACATTGGAGACTGCACTGCAAATTTTTCTTATGTAGATCTGAATTTTGTTTTCCAAATTGTCAAATGGCTGGTAATATTGTAGTTGAGTTATTTCCTGTGGCCATGCTGTCTTCAATGTGCTAAAAAAGTCTTTGCCCTGATCTCTATCAATGATTTCTGCTACCTAATGGTCAATAACTTACATAGTGTGGTAGACGCTAATTTATTAAATGGCTAATTAACCACAGAAAAAGTAATTAAGTTATTTCAACTATGACAAACATGCATATTTTTTTAATCTAATTATTATATAATATTTTAACAACATTTAAGGTAAAAGTAACACCACTACAGTTGACACAGCAGATATTTAAAGAATATGGAATTCAAGGGCTCTTTAGAGGTCTTGTGCCCACCATCATGAGAGAGATGCCAGGTTATTTCTTCTTCTTTGGTGGATATGAAGGTAATAGAATTCCTGTTTATTCAGTCTACAATTAGACCAATATATATATATATATATCCATACCTATATTATAAATTCGAAAGTAACTCTGTCTGTCTGTCTGTCTTTTACGCAATCAGGGCCAAACTGCTAATTCAATTGTGATAAAATACTCATATAGAGATACTTGAGGGTATAGGGATGAACATAGGTTACTTTATTTTTCGTGATTGTAATTTTCTCGATATATACTAATATATTAAATTATATTTCAATTTGACAAGCAATTAATTCTGAAATATTAATAATAACAGTCGCTAAGCAACAAGAAACTTTGTTGTTTTAACAAAAAGTTGCCCAAAAAAGGTTTCCTAAACTCTTACGTGCGCTGACTCAATCTCGAGACAATATAAAAATAATGTTTTATAAAAATATTGTCCTTAAAAAAAGTTTGCGATAGTATTTGTTTATCCCTGAAGGTTGAGCTACAGGAACCATTTTAATATATTTAATTTAAATTTATCGAATTATTGTTAATGTATTTTCTATAATTTGGTATTCATCCTTATCAAAATAAATATAATAGTCACCTTTAGCATTTCACCTAGATTAAAATTATATTTTACTATATTAAACATCATTCTAATAAATACTTAAGGAGATATCACTGATTCAAAATGAGCTAGCCTCTGAGCCGCACGGTATGACCGACTCGAACAGGCAGACGACGTTGTCGGTTTTGTAAATTTTCATATATTTTGGATCTACTGTTAATTTTTATGTGGTTATTTGCTGTTTATTATTAATTTATATTTTTCTTTGGTTTTTCACTTAATCGAGTAGTAGATTGGTTAGAATTTTTTAATTTCTTGGTGTGGTGTAAGTTTCGGCTCTGGGAGCCATCAAGATGGCGCCGATGCTTCGGCATAATATTATTTAAGTATTGAGGAAAGAATGGTTGGTTATTTCAGTTCGGTTATCTATACCGTTGTTATACACTTAATAAATCGTAATTTTAATTTTTTGGGATTTTATTTGATATTGCTCGCAACAATTATCGAATTTAATGTAGAAGAATTTAGTTATTTCACTGATCAGCATACGCGGGGCATTCCCCCGCGAGCGCCAACACTTCACGAGCGTCCATCAAAGCTCGTAATTTTTATGCGGGGCGAGCTACACTCGCCCCTCCCAGTCCGATGACGCTGTCAAGACCAATCCAGGTCAACAGTATTAAAAGTCCATTAAAAAAAAAAAAGAAGTTATTTCATTTAGTATCTATCTACGTATGCACGGAAAACGTGTAAAAAGGTTTTTCCCGGATAATTCAGTATCCCGTGTAAATTCCGGGATAAAAAATAGCCTTTTTGTTGCTCCATAAGCCCCGCTATCGATCACTGAAAGTTCTATATATTTTTTTGTATTTGAGTATTTATTATTTGGAAATCACAAACAGAAATTTAAATTTTATCTATGAGAAACGGACAAAGCAACGGAAACCTTGCAGTTATTAATTATTTTTTGTCGCAAGATGTGATTTGTGATGTCTTATTGTGATTTATTTATAAGAGAATCGGTGTCGTGGATTTTTATTAGAACGAATGAAATTGAATATTTTTGAAGTACGATGTACTTGCATATATTTTATTATTTCTGCAGCGTCCGCGGTTCGATGGCGTTCATTATTATTGTTATTTGGTTATGTACGGCTAACTAAAGAAATACATCGTAATGTTATATAGCACATAATTTGTCTATCTCTTAAGGACAACCAACAGTGACTATTTTTGTGTTTTTAAAATAAAGAAGGAATAATTGCGAAACTATTTTTAATAGTACAGTATTATTCCTTATTCGATTAAGTATGTTAGTCACATTGTGAGCTTTATACAGATTGAAATTGGTTTTTACAGCATATCACAGAAATGAATATTTTAGAAAATATCAAAGTTTTAAAATGAACGTCATGCGTTGCGTAAATGTTTTAAGTTACAAAAATCATGTATTGTAGCGAACACATTGTAATTCTTTAAAAAAATTCAATAAACTGCGATAGTATATATCTTTGCATAGCATTATCTATTTTTTTACTGTGTTATTATAGTATAGATTATAGATTATTATAGAATACGTGTTACTTTTAATTTAAATACTTTTTAAAAGCTTATTTTACGTTGGATAATATTAATAATATAGCTGGTTTTGTTTAGTTTTTTTTTTATTAATATTTTACTTTGGTTACGTTTACTTTTATTCTTGTTCATTTTAATTAGTTACGTATTTTTTTTAATAATAAGAATTTTCTCTACTTATTATTCTTTTTCGGTTTATTTGGATTATTTAGGCATATATTTTCTTACTAATCCTATTGAAAACCCAAAATAAATTCATAAATATATTTAATAAATATTCGTGTAGTTCAAGCGGGCGAAGCCGCGTCCGGGTCCGCTAGTATTTTATATAGGTTTTTGCTGTATCCCGCAGATATTAGGCTACTGGCAGATAGAGGGAACCTGGAAATCTTATGTAAAGCCACTTCACTCCCCATTAATATACTTTCCGTCCCCCCTTTCCTCAGAGTTGTTGAGGCACTGCGTGTTGAGTGGTGGAACTCAATGCTACGTTTTGACTCGTTACCAGTGTGAGGAAGTATGTAAATATATTTATAAATTTAATTCCCCAGAATGGACATCGAACCCGTAACCGTTGTCTGCCTGTGCTCCTTACACCACGAAGGGGCAATGAAATAATGTATTGATAAAAAATATATTGACTGCAACACAATGATTATCGGCTCAATTCGCACTTCGTGGAATTACTGAAAGAAAATGGAATTCCCGTTCTGATATGACCAAGTGGGGCGTAGAGTTTCGCAATTTACGCGCAGTGTCTCGAATTCAGGCGGAAACTTAAGAATAGTGTCTCTAGTGTTCCACCCGCAATAATGCAAAAAACGCTGAAAGCTGAACACTGAAGCTGATTTTTTTTTTGTATTTTAGGCACAAGGGAGTTGTTGGCGAAACCTGGCCAGTCAAAAGATGACATAGGATTTTTTAAAACAATGGTAGCAGGAGCAGTCGGTGGATTAGTTTTATGGACGATTATATTCCCATCAGATGTCATTAAATCCCGTGTGCAAATATCAAATAAAAGCCAAAAATTTCTAACAGTTGGTATGGAAATTATCAGAAAGGAAGGTTTGTATATACAATAAATTAAGTCACTGAATAAGTATATTAGAATTCAAAAACCACTGTTAATATTTTTAACATTTTTAAAGTGTTATTAATATGTAAAGAAAAATATTTATTAAGAAAACGTATAAAAATTTGAACGTAGCGAACTATAAGTATAGTATTCTGTCTTGCTAAATGATAATTCTTAGTAATTATCTTTTGGTTGGCAGAAACTTGTAAAAATCTCCCTACAGAGATGCTAACAACATAAATAAGTTGTAACAAGCTTATAAGAATTTTGACGTAGCTCGATGAGAACGTATGGTTTAGTTATATTACTTATACGATTTCTTAATAAGCACTGTTTATAGTTTAGTAAGGGTATTTCTTTATCCAAATGACTTGGAGATGGAACTTATTAAAGGTGAAGTTTGTCGGTTTTCTATTATCTTTTAGATATTTCTTATTAGAGGAGGATCTGTTGACGCCTAAAATACGTATTTCCTTATCAATTTGTATATTAATTTACGCAAAAGTGTATATTGTGGAACTCATACAATTTTATGCATTACTTACATATTTTAAAAAAGAAATTACTTTCTCCACTTTGTTATCTACATAAACTTTATCTATGCTAAATTTTATATTTCTACGACCGAGTATGTTTAGTATAACTTAAATAAATTATTAAAGAAATACATAATTTTTTACAGGTGTTTTGGCTCTCTACAACGGGCTCAAACCGACATTAGTACGCACCATACCAGCGACCGCAGCTCTCTTTGTCGTATATGAATATTCTAAGAAATTTATGCATCAATCGTTTGGTGATTAATTGTTGTTAGAGATATAATTTATATACTAATACTTATTGATTAAACATTCTTTTGTTATTGATTAAACATTATTTTCAATCAACGCCCACATTTCCTCATAAGAGCAAATAAGATAACATTCCAGTATGAAATCAAGGTTAAAAGTATTGATAAATATCGAATCCCAGATAATTTGTAAGTGTATAAAATGTTCTTGACTCAATAATACGTAGTTTGTATGTTATCTTAATATAATTAACGTAATCTTGACCGTTTACATGTAAATACGCAGTATTTGTATATTATACATATTGTTTTTTAATAATTTTGGATATAGTAGATATAACAACATAAATAAGTTGTAACAAACGTATAAAAATTTCGACGTAGCTTGATGACAACGTATGACTTAGTGGTCAGAGCGCCTGGTCGGTTTCCAGGAGGTCCAGGTTCGAGTCCCGATACGTTCAAATTTTTATACGGTTTCTAAATAAGTATTTTTCTTTCCTAAGTGTGGATTAACACTTAAAAAATGTTAAACATATAGTAGATATAATAAACCATTCAATAGATTGACGTCAATGATAAGCATTTTCTTATGGCACGAATGTTAGAGTCGTCGTCGTAAAATTGGGTTGGAAAGTGGAAAACTAAATGTCATTACTAACCTAAGCTATAATAATATAGTTAAACTATGTAAATATTGTAATAAATTCATTGCATATATAACATATACCTAGTTTAATAGATATACCTAATATGAAGTTAAACCAGAAATTTATAATTTTACTGATACTCAAGTAGGTAATTGTAACTCAACAATATACTTACATACTAATTACAATTTTGAAGTAATTTATTTTTAAAGTTTATAATTAGCAATTTTATCCTTATATTTAATTAGTAATTTACTATTGGATACTTACTATCTAACATCGTTAGTGGTTTGTACCTATTCATATTATTAGATGTCGATAAAGTAGAAATTCTTCTCTTTTAACAGCGGAAATGTGTCTGTCGATCGTAAGTTCAGGTTGATTTCCGATACATATCTATAATTAAACGACAGATGTAAACTAACAGGACACGTCCTAACTTATGAAAAAAAGTCGCGACAATATAAAAAATAAATGCTACTTTAATAACTACGAATATTTTAAGTTATTTCTATGTACTAGGTGGGTATACTCGTACATTCGTAAAAGATTATTTCACTTATAGTTATAGTTAAACTGTCTATAAATATAAGTCAAATTATATTTTTACAGTGCCTCTTCTGTGGAATTTGTGAAAATAAATTCTCTGACATTTGTTTTTCTTAGTGTCAGTGTTACGAAATCTTATACTTATAATATATATTTACCAAATAAACAATTTGACAAATACGAGATTATTGCGAAATGCAAGCTGATGATTATCCGATTCAAAGTATATTACATTATAGGAGGAAGTCTTTCAAAAACAGAAATGGAATTTATATTGATGCTTACGTAAACGGTAGAAAAGAGGACACAACTCAAGATTTAGAGTCTCCAGGACATGAAAGAAATACAGTAGATTCTGCATGCTGTAGCTGCGACGTAGATGCAGATAGTGATATAGCAAACATTCTTCATAAAAAATGTCCTGTTATTGCCTTAGCGCAACAACAACTTCAAAAACTTTTAAACGAAACAGACCAATTAGTCTATGATAATGATAGATGCCCTAGGTAAATATAACTTTATGTTATAACTTATACTATTTTTTACTTATACCAACTTCGTTTACATGGACTTCAAGATCTTTACCATGATAATTCCATTTAGCAAACGTTCTCATGAAAATCCAGTTGAGTACCGAAAATTAAAGTAGGTAAATGAAATATGAATTTATTTTATTCCTCGTTGTAAGATTCGAATTCATCATCATAATCAATCGCATATTACAACCAAGTCAAAATCATCTTCACGCTGTGTCCCGCACACAGCAGGGTAGGCAGAGGGAACCTAGTTTCAAGGCACTGTGTTCCCCACTTTCTGACGAATTCTGAAAGCATTGCATGATGAGTGGCAGAATTCAACGCCGCGCTTAACCTCGACACCAGAGTGAACAAATGGAAATATAAATTTAAGTAAATATTTCATGTCCTCGAGTGGGGATCGAACCCACAACCAGTCGGTTTTACAGTCACACTTCGTGCCGCTGCGCCACGACTGGCCTCTCGCATATCATATTAAAACCGTGGTAAGATAATTATGTATTTTTCGATATTTCCGAGAAAAAATAACACTTCTTATTTTCAGATTTGTGTATGATATCTTCATTTGTTGTAAAAACTGTCTCTTGGATCCCAATAAATGTATTTATATATTTTTGATTTTAATGGTGTTAGCCTGGTTCTTTGGCTTCTTGTTTGGTGCATCTACATGTGGAAGTTGCCAGCGTAAATTTTATAGCCCTTTATTAAATTGCATTGATAATATGCTTATATTTGATACATTTCTGTCATCTGAGGACTCTTATCGAGCTATTGTATAATTTAATGCAGGAAATGTTTTATATTATTGTTTTTATAATTGGGAGCAAATGTTAGAAAAAATCGTATAAAAATTTGAACGTAGCGGAATTTGAACCTCTTGGAAACCGCTCAAGGTTCAAATCATTTAAATTTTTATACATAATTTTCTAAAAAGTTTCGTAAGTGTGGAATAACACTTTAAAATTGTTAAAAATATGTAGTTGTCTACATATTTATATAATTAATTTAAGTCTTTACAAAAATAAAAATGTAATATAATTTTATATTAATTATTATACTAATTACAAAAGATTTTAAATTTATGACATTTATTTTATTAAAACAAAAAAATGAGGCCAGTCGTGGCTCAGAGGCACAAAGTGTGACTGTAAAATCGACTGGTTGTGGGTTCGATCCCCACTCGAGGAAATGAGATATTTATTTAAATTTCTATTTCTTCGCTCTGGTGTCGAGGCAAAGCGCGGCGTTGAGTTCCGCCACTCAACACGCAATGCCTTCAGAATTAACACTAGGTTCCCTCTGCCTACCCAGTTGTGTGCAGGATACAGCGTGAAGCTGGAAAAAAAACAAAAAATATTTATAGACTTTGTAAGAAGTATATCTTAATAGAATGCAACAATATCCCTATAATTACATAATGGCAAGAAAAAATGCCTAACACCAAGTCTAGAATCTAAATAAAAATTTAAGATAAAAAAATTAACTACAAAGGTATAGGCTGCTAGGTGTTTGGCACCCAATTTATATATTTATTTATTCGACATGTGATGAGTGGCAGACCTAAACTACTACTTTGTATTATCACCAGAATACGGAAATGCAAATAATTAGTCCCCCCCGAATGTGAATGATACCAGCAACCATTACATTTACCAACAGATGTGATGAATGTAAAGATTTAAAAGATGTAATTTATTTTTGATTATACATTTTTATAATTTAGATTTAACAAGCATGTAAGAAAAGTTATAAAGTATGTTTTTAGAGAAAAAATATTGATTTTGAATTAAAAATGTAATAATGCAATCATTGAATTAAACAACAAATTGAGATTGAGATATTTTCTATGACATATAAGACTAGGTTATATACAGTTAAAACTAAAAGAAATGAAAAAAAAGAAATAATATACACTCTTCAATTATATGAGTTTAATTATGTATAGTCTAGTGTACAGAACAATATTGACATCAGAAAAAGGAGTGAAATCAACAGTCATATGTCATTCTATGTGAGTTAATTTATCTAAAAGCTATTTAGATATGAACATGTAATTTATTATGCAAATCTTAAATAACTAATAAAAGTTATTTTTTTAAAGCAAGAATCAAACAAAGAAAGTTCCGAATTACAATACTTTTGGATACATAATATGTTCATATTACTTTAACAGTAGATAATACATTACTATAAGAAACAAAAGTTGCCACTAGGTTTATTTAGATTTTAAACTGTAAGGATTAATAAATACTTTATTTCTCTTCACACCATTCATTTTCTTTACGGACTTGTTCTTCCTCTGATGCTGTAAAATCATTTTTAATGTTAAAGGTTTTACGAATTTCATCTGGTGTTTTACCCTTTATCATATTTGCAACTGTCTTGCATGTAACATCTAAAAGACCTTTAATATCTAAATAATTCGCTGCTAAAATTAATTCAAAGAGAGTTCCCTGATCAACTTTTAAGAAATCTGCATCCCAAGACGAGATATCATCAGTGCGTTTCTCTTTGTTTTCATCATCTTCTGGGATTGGAGGATCATCCTTATGATAAGTGGCCCACTGTATAACCTTTTTAAGAATAGCTGAATTGACATTGGGCAATGGGACTACTTCTTCTTCGTCATCGTCCATGCCCAAGTCTTCTAACATTGTTTTGATTGTAACTGAACATTTAGCTATTTCTACATCGACATCAAATATTTCATTGTCGGATGATTGTATTCTGATATTCGGCATCTGTAAATATTATTAATATAAGATATATTATTGTTGTTTATTAAAGACGCCATCTTTTTATAAAAATAGTTCCTCTAACTAGCTCACCTTAGCAGGGTACAAATGCGGTATTCAAAGTAATGACTGACAACTAACAAATTTATAAATTGAGCTAATTATATTACTGTTTACTAATGCAATATATAAAAGAACAAGACCTCACACACTAAAGTCGTTAAAGATATTCAACACACGGACTATATTGTTATAAAAAAATGACTGAGATTTAAGATTAGTGATTTTATTACAGGCATAGAATGAATCAGCCATAGACAAGTAACATGTTTTTATGCCACAGATTAACAAGAATCATTTAAAGATTAATCAAAAGACCATTGTTAATTCTCCTCAAATTGTCATTTTCAAATAAAAATATATTGAGATGCAACTGTTAATATATTAATTTCTCTAGACTTTTGCCTTAATGAGTCTTTAGGACCTAAGTTATAGATTGCACGAATGGCTCGCTTCTGCAGGACAAATATTGATTGAATACCGGCTGCATTACCCCAAAGTAAAATCCCATAGGACATAATACTATGGAAGTAACTGAAATAAACAAGTCGAGCCGTTTTTACGTCAGTTAATGATCAAATTTTTTTGACCGCGAAAGCTGCGGAGCTAAGTCTATTCGCCAATCCATCAATATGGGGTCCCCACTGTAATATGGTGATACTGAGAAATAGCATACCATAGAATCGACAGGATCTACGGGTTCACCATTCAAGAGCACATCGGCTTAAACCACTTTCGTGTTAGGTATTCTAAAAATATTTATAATTTTTGCTGGTGCAGGACCGGACGGAGTGTCGAACATTAGGGGAGCCTATGTCCAGCAGTGGACTTTGAAAGGCTGATAGATGAGAAGGAGCATAATTAGGTATAATAGTATTAAGCACTTTAACAGACATATCCCGTAAGTCACCAGTTTTCTTCAAATTGAGACTTTTGACAATTTCATCTGGTGATACATTCTTAGACACAAAATTGTCTACAGCTACCTACGTGATTTTTTTATTATTAATACTGCTTCCGATGGAAATCATGATAGTAAATGTGTTACTTTAATAGGTAAATCTGCAAAAAAAATCTATCAAAAGTATTTGCCACTTTTAAAAAGAAAAGGAACAAGGCAAACGAGCGTTCGGGTCACCTGATGTTAAGTGATTACCGCCGCCTATGACCCCCTGCAACACCAGAGAAGCTACAGGTGCGTTGCCGTTTTTTAAGGTGGAGATAGACGCGCTTTTTGAAGATACCCACGTCGTATCGACCTGAAAACACTGCCGCGGGTAGGCCATTCCACAGTCCCGTGGCGCGTGGAAGGAAGTTCCTACGAAACCGCACAGTAGTGGATTACCACGTATCCAGTTGGTGTGGATGATATTTTAGCTTATGACGTACTGTGTGGTTAGAAAATTCGGCGGCAGGTAACAGGGCAAACAGTTCTTCAGAACACTTCCCATGATAAATGCGATAGAGAACGCACAGCGAGGAAACGTCTCTACGCAAAGCCAAAGTATCAAGCCTTTCACAGATCATTGGGTCTCCAATGATTCGAATGGCTCTACGTTGTATGCGATCAAATGGTTCAAGCTGATACTGGGGTGCACCAGCCCAGAGATGAGAACAGTACTCCATATGAAGCCGAACCTGGGCCCTATATAGGGCCAAACGGTATTTTGGTGTGAAGTACCGTCTCGCTCTGTTGATGACCCCCAGTTTCTTCGAGGCCAACTTGGCCTTGCTTTCCAGATGATCGCGATACTGGCAGTCACTCGAAACATTAAGACCCAATATACTGATACTGGGCGCGGCTGTAAGAGGAGTGTTTTGAAAGACTGGCGATACGATAATTCGGATTTTTTTAGTGGTTAACGCGCAAACTTGTGTCTTCAGGGGGTTGAACTGAACTAAGTTCCTTTCACCCCATGAGGAGACATTATCGAGGGATGCCTCAACAGAAGACACAGTTTATTTCGGCACTGTTTAGCGTTTTCCCGACAAAGACTTGCTCGGCCGGAGTAAACAGCGTCCACTGTGCTATCATCTGCATAGCAATGAATGCTAGAGTCCTCTAACATGTCATTGATATGCAGGATAAACAGCGTTGGGGACAGCACGAGCACAGCCATAGAATAGTATGGAGTCATTCTTGCTGTCCACTTCCTAGACGATTATAAGAAGCAGTGCGACAGATAGCGATACCTTTGTTAATCAAGAAACTTCTTGTCTCTGTGGACATAAACGCTGTATGGCCTGTTAGTCCGTATGTATGTATAAGCAGACGTGGCGAAATGAGATATGCCAGATACTAAGATCGCGCCCCCCGCTACGTACAAATAGTGGCGCTATACAAAACCTACGTCACGTCCCACCTGACATACTGCCCTGGCGTGGTATGCGCTGGCCAGTGACACCCAACGAAAACCGCTTCAGATGACACAAAATGTGGCGGCTCTCAGAAACAACGTTTGGACGTAGTGGCATTTGAAGCCGCGCCTCTTAGATTCCGTCCAAGTGCTCTGACCAACTAATCCATACATTCTCATCGGGCTACGTTGAAATTAATATATTCTTGTTACAACTTAATTCCCGCGTGTTCAAATCCCGCTACGTTCAATTTTTTATATGTTTTCTAAATAAGTATTTTTCTTTTCTAAGTGTGGAATAACACTGTAACATTGTAAAAAATATTTAATAAACAACATTCTCTCTCGATATTTTTTGTAATATAATCTCGAATAATATTCACTGTTCGTACATCTACATGTTTAAAGAATTCGCTTAATATTAATATTCATTACAATTTTATTTACATATATCATTCAATATATAAATTTATTATGTTGGTAGCCTGTTTTTTTTATGAGAGATAGAGCCAATTAAGAGCTTAGAAGGTGATCTCAGCTAGCAACACAACACAACATATTGGATTATTGATTTAAATTTCCTGACTCTCTATAGAATTTTATATGCATATGTTGTAGTAGTGTGGTATCTTAAGTGCTCTACCCAAGATCTTGTAAATTAAATTATAACATTACCTCGTGTACAATCATAAATTTTACGTTCAATTAAACTTTTCACTTATTTATTAATAGTTATTTATTTTATCATCCTTGCAAATTATAATATAATGTAGTAATTTATTTCAGGTTTAATTTTGCAACTTCCAATAATATTTTAAAAAAATATCAGCTTCACGCTGTACGCAAGAATCTAGTAATAAGACACTCCGTTCTCCATTTGCCTACGAATTCTGGAGGCATTTTGTGTTGTGTGGCTCAACGCCTCGAACTCAACGCCGCGCTTTAACGAGCGAAGAAATGTAAATATAAATTTTAATAAATATTTCATTTCCTCGAGTAGGGATCTAACCCACAATCAGAGAATCAAGATTATTAGTTATATATATATATATATATATATATATATATATATATATATATATATATATATATATATATATATATATATATATATATATATATATATATATATATATATATATATATATATATATATAAAATATA
>DWMY01001923.1:0-13073 GCA_018249775.1 Heliconius hecalesia formosus
AAATATACCAGCTTCACGCTGTATCCCGCACACAGCAGGCTAGGCAGAGGGAACCTAGTGTTAAGACACTCCGTTCCCCACTTTCTGCCGAATTTTGGAGGCATTGCGTGTTGAGTGGCAGAACTCAACGCCGCGCTTTGCCTCGACACCATAGCGAACAAAATGGAAATATACATTTAAGTAAATATTTCATCTCGTCGAGTGGGGATCGAACCCACAACCAGTCGGTTTTACAGTCACACCTCGTGCCACTGCGCCACCACTGGCCTCAACTAAAATGTGTTTATATATATTATTGATCCTCTGTACCACAGACAAGTGCACAAAAATTGTTTATTTTTATCACACATAAACAAGTTAGGCCAGTCTTGGCGCAGCGGCACGAAGTGTGACTGTAAAACCTGTGACTGTAAACCCTGTTTGTGGGTTCAATCTCCACTCGAGGAGATGAAATATTTACTTAAATTTATATTTCCATTTCTCTCTGGTGGCAAGGCTAAGCGCAGCGTTGAGTTCTGTCAGTCAACACGCAATGCCTCTAGAATTCGGCAGAATATCTCAGCCAGGAGAACAGAGAGTCTTAACACTAGGTTCCCTCTGCTGTTTGCAGGATACAGCGTGAAGCTGTGTTTCACTGTACGATACATAAACACATTTTGTGTGAGTACGTGTGGTACAGTGTACATAATGATTTTCAATTTCCTGTAGTATTAATTGATATAATATATAATATATATTTATAAGCCATCTTTAGGTGGCGCAAGAAACTTGAAATAAAAAATAAAATTTAGTACATTTTTTACTTAGCTTCTACTATACTGATAACTTAGTAATAGAGTTGTAGTCTATCAATATTTGTATATACATAATATAACATGTGACACATTTATGTATTATTGAAAATACTATTATACTATACTATACAGATTTTTCCTTTATCTCCGAAGTTATAAATCGCTTTGAAGGTTTTTTCCTTGATCAATGGAGTAGAAACATTGATGTAGGTTCACACCTTTCATTGACTTTTGTTTAGACATCGAGGCTTTATATAGATTGTAAACACCTTATTTTAAACATTTTTAAAGTGTTATTCCACACTTAGGAAATAAGTATGTAAACACCTTTTTATAGTATTTATGGAAATGTGAAATATATATTTATTTATAACATTTCTGTAAATGGCAACAGGTACTTATAGTACCTATAGGTAGCTTTTTAATGTAGTAGTATGATAAAATCGAACTCCTCAGGACTTATTTATATATAACCTTTATTCGTTTTCCGAGTCGATATATTATATGGCCACTATAATATATGTTTAAAAATGTATTATCCTTTCCTAAATGTGGAAGGAAACTTGAAAAAACATAAACTATAAGTACAAAAATAAACCGCTCACATAGATCTGGTCAGCGTTTTTATATTTTTTGTTTTCTATTAAAAGTAGGCACTGCGTTCATATTTTGGCTATTAATATATCATTATATTTCATACTATTCAAACCAGCTAATTTTAGAATGGTCGTTAGTGGGATGACCGCAGTATGGATCATTAGTCGACTCGGCAACTAGATACCAGTACGTCCTGATTGCACTTTGTTTTTGGGATTAACCGGCAATTTGCTCACAGCTGATGTGCAGATAAGCTACGTTATTTATGGCGCCCGAATTAAATCTTATTATTTTTATTAATTTAATATTGTTATTATTTAATATTAAAAGATTTTAGTTCTTTTTAGTTTCATGCTTTATTATGCACCTACATAGCAGGGTAGCCAGAGAGAATCAAGAAGGTGAACTCTCCGCTTTCAGCCGGAATTCGGAAATTAATGCCACTCTCTGTCTACAAGAGCAAAAAAAATTAATTATATCATACTCCTGAATCCTCAAATCAAAGTCATAATCATCGTTATTGCTATCAGACGCTGTCCCACTGTCCTACAGTAGCCGCAACCGAAAAATACTAGTAAATAATAGTATGTGGTCAAGTTAATTCTACGAATATGACCTAATATAAATATGAAAGGTTTCTAAACAATCGTCAGTCAAAAAACTTCTAACATATTTCGAAGAGTTTATTTGATTGAACGCGCTAATCCTAAAAACTACTGATTATTTTCTATTTTTCTTATTTTTCTATTTATATGATGTGCTCACGGTCTGAGCTACCTCGGGCTCTTAAACGTGTCTTATATAATTATTAGTTCACAAAAGTAAACTTACCTCTTACAGAGATATCTGTTATATAGGGAAATCCACCTTTTTGAAATTAAATGTTTTTTTAATGTTGTTGTATTACGTTTACTTAGTACAATATAGAATATTATAGTACAACTTTTAGTAGTTTCTATGTGTTTATTGTAGTGAAGACCCAGGTAAACACTAGTTTATATTGATAATCTTGAATATAAATAAATATAAAGTACTTTAATAATTAATATATCAAAAACATAATTTACTCTATATATTTGTACCGTATGTACATAATACAACGAGTATAACGAGTACAACGAGTACGATTAAATTCTAAGTTTGAGCATATATCATGGTCGTACATACCTGAAATAACATGCTCTAAGCTTGAACAGAAACAACACTTCTTAACATACATATACATACAAGTTTGATGTATAAGCCAAGGTTAAATATTGTTGGAAATGAAATTAAAAATTAATAAGAACAAATTTAAAGATACTAACTAGGTGGCTTCAGCCCCTATCTTATCTCATAATGATTATAAAAAAAAGTCCCTGAAGGACATCGATGTATCTTTCTAAATAATATATTTTTTGAAATTATTTACACAAAAAATCTAATAGGAAATTTTAAAAAAATAAACAATCAAAGGCAATTTTTTTTAGTATTTCTTTTATTTTTTTCCTCATCTCATCATTAAGTAGCATTATATCCAAAAAAATAAATAAGATATATCCAACATAGATTTACCTATACATTTATAATTCTTACCGAAAAAATCCTTCTTAAATATTCCATAGCAACGATATTTTTTATAAATCCCCTGTTGAGTACCGTATAGCCTTAGACAGATCCCTATTTATACATATTCCATTTTTGCTTCTAAGCTTCCGCTCTTTAGTCAGTCGATTAACCTGAATATTTTATAGCAAATAGTTTTCCTTGAGGTAATATTTATTAAAGATTATTTATTATATTTATTTTAATGTATTTATATATATATATATATATATATATATATATATATATATATATATATATATATATTATATATTACACATTACTTTTTGTTCGTTCGCGATTCTTAGATAGAAAGTGCAAGCACTTTAATTTTTTTTTAAATAGTGATAGTTTTTGATAGTATCTCACCGAACTACGACCAGGACGTAGGCTTGACTATCATCATTACTTAGTACTTACTATAATAAAATATTTCTGAAAATATAGCTCCATAAATAATTACTGTACCGTCGGGCGCCTATGAAATAATGAAATTCCGTTAGGCTACATCAACTCTTTGACTGGAAATTCAAAACGGGTAAAATTCAAGTTGAATATTTTATAACATAAGCTAAAGCTCGACCCGCCAGCCCGCTCGATGATTGTTAGCCGAGGTTCGAGCCCCGCAGGGGGCGCCCTTACAGTCGCCGACCCCTCTGAAGCAGCCAGGTAGTGCTTGCATTTCTTCTGGGACAGAGTACCCTCTTCCCTACCCACCCGGTGTCGCTGTAGAAGCCAATAGGGCTAACAGCATTTACCTCAAGCTCGAAAAAAAAAAGCTGACTTTAGCATATTAAATGACACAAAATAAATTTGTATTTTTATACTAAGTCCAAGTTATTTAAAAAAAATCAGCTTCATCCTGTATCACACACACACAGCTGGATAGGCAAAGCGTTTATTTAGGTCCTACTTACGTAGTTTTAAGAGTTACCTCGTAGTTTTAAGAGTTCTCTCAGTCTAGTTTCCTCAGTTACCGCCGAATTTTTTAAGCCGGGCTTTTGCCTTGGTGCCAAAGCGAAGAAATTAAAATACTAATAAGTAATAATTTATTTCCTCGAGTGGGGATCGAACCCACAACGCACGTAACGCGACGGGCTTTACAGTCACACCATTGTGCCCCTCCGCCACGACGGCCTAGTTATTTAGCAAGCTATTTATTGCTTAAATAAAGTCTTCAAGCTTAATAACAGTCTGACTCCTATTTATTAGAAATACCTTTAAGAAGATTATTTAGGGCATGTCGTTTTATCGTATTACTAGCGACCCGCCCGCGGCTTCGCCCGCTTGGAGTACGAAATTATTAATTTACTAATCTGCATTACTTTCGTTTTCTAATAATCATATGCTTTTAAAAAATATATTTTTATTATATTGAAAAGTAAAGTTTCAGCTAATTCAATAAAATAGTGGTTTAATGGTATCATGTTTTTATTTATGAACTGGTTGCAATAGATGTTAAGGGAGGCTTGCCAATAGTACCTAAGTGCAATTTTATCTATTAAGCCGTTTCTGAGATTATCATGAAAAAACGACACAGACAAACAGGCAAAATATTAAAAAGATATATTTTTTAAATATTAATAAAAAAAATCTTGCATATCTTCCATGTAAAGACAGCCATTCGTTATGTTTTTATTATACGTTTCGATTCTGTAGAAAATAATACCATTAATATCAAATAATGAATTAATTCCAAATCAAATCACCAAAGAACTTGATATATAGCAAATTTTAATGTTAAATTTGAAATATTTTCATGTTTAAGTTGTAATGTCTAAATACTTAGAACTAATTGTACACAGCGTGTTACATAAAAATATATTTTATTCTGTATACATTATTTATGCTGATTAGGTACTTTAAAGAAAAATAATTTTAAATGAGACTCAAAATTTGTTTTCATTAAATATTTACCCGTACTTTTTTCAGGAAACGGAAAGTTTTAAAGAAGCTTTGTATCTTACACAAAAGTATATTAGGTATATTATTAAAACTGAACACTCAAATTTACAATAAAACTCGAAAGATTGTCATAATTTTTTGTAGCCCTGTAACTAAAATATAGGCTGAGTGTACTAATATATAATTGCAAAATGTTTTAAAATAACAATTTTAGTATTTACTAAAAATAACATTTTTTTTTTATTTAACAACTTTGTTATACATACCAAAATGTTAATATTTATTCATCCAAAATTACAGAAATTTATTTAAATAATGCTAGCCAGCCATATTACATTTTATTGTTTGAAAATAATCTTTGCGCCAATTATTTTAATACAAAACATTGAATTTTTTTGTAAAAATAAAATAGAAAATTTATTAAAAATACAGTAACATGTATTCTATAATTTTGTTTAGTTATCTTTTTTTTACCGGTCAAATTTCCTCGTGTGTCTCCCATACAACGTGACATTGGCGAAATGAAATGTGCTCAACTGGCACGCTCGAAACGCCATAATTTAAGAAATCAATCAATCAATCAAAAAATACAGTACTAATAAATGATTTAAACATAATATTTTAAAAAAATACTAATATATTATATTATTTGAAAAAATAAAATTTATATAATACAAAAGAACCCTTTTTGAAATTTTATTTAAGCCAGTCCTGTCAGCGAAGTTAAATTAAGATTCGTCTGACCGTAGGTTCAAATTAAATTCCTATTACATGTAAATAAAAAAAGCAATTGTTAATTTATAAAAAATCACCGACACCAGAGCCAGTATAAATTTAAATAAATATTTCATTTCCTTGGGTGGATCGAACCCACAACTGGCCTCTATACAAAGTGAAAGCGTCTGCGCTCCTTTTAAGGGACAAGTATATAGGGTAAAATATTTGAAACCCATACCTAAACAAGTTAATAAAGATAGTCAACAATTTAGACGTAGGATTTTTTCCTATCACGATGTTTATCCAAACTGTATTTCGTGTGACGCAGTTACCAATAACAGTAGTAGGCTACTACAAAAAATACTACTAAGCGTTGCCGATCTGCCACTTTCATTCTCAAAAAACGTACTAGAACAAGAAAGAGATATCTCTCGTTCTGTTTTACAACATCGTCGAATCAATTATTTTGGATGAGGCGCGTGCGGCGTTATCGCTTTCATAGGTTTATGCCTGCGTGCGCCATTCTTGACAAATGGAGGATTATTTTACAAAGTTTTTTTTTTTTGTTTGATGAAATAACTTTTTCATTTTTGGAAAAAAATCTTTTGTTTTAATTGTATTAAGTTTTTATTAAGTAGTTAAAACTGTGGTTTCATTTAAAGTGTCATGACAAAAACACTCTGTATAAGGCAGTAAATATTAAATAATCATATCAAATACATACTAGAAATTTGATAAAAATTTTACAATATTATTTTTGCTTCAGCCATTTTCATCACAATATGGGTGATATATCAGTATTTCTTTTCCATAGTACCGTCGACAGGACCTGATGGAGTAAGTAGTTAATGTATTTATTTTTATTTTAATATACATACTTTCATGATTTATGAGATATTGTCGAATGATATATTGATTTCACGTCAGACGGCATCCGATGTTGGGAGTAAAAATAGCACTCTAGGAAATGTGTATTAAACGTACTGTGATATACGTTAAGGTCATTATGGCACTATAGCACAGTACGCGGTTTTAGGTTCATTTGCCAAACAAATTCATTCTTATTCCCTCTCTCTGGCTCTATTTTATCACCACTCAACACGCAATATCTCGAAAATTCGGTGGAAAATGGAGAACAGAGTATCTCGACACTAGGTTCCTTCTGCGATGTTCAAAAGAGCGAATACTAAATATGAAATATAATTTTTCAGTTTAATATAAAACCTTTCTATACTTAAATTCTATTCGAATTAACTCGAATTTTAATTTTTTGCTTAAGTTACTTTTACTTTTATTTACTTAACTTCGATCTTTACAAAACGATGCTTAAGTTTGGTATGGTTCTTTAATTATGGCGTTCCGAGCGTGCCAGTAGAGCACATATCACTTCGCCAATGTCATGTTTAAGTTTTATTGAAATAATTCAAAATTCTTCGATAAATTTGCTTTTTACTGAACTCAACATATAAATTCTTTCATAATAAAAAGGCGAAGTAAGAGAAAAGAATAAATTTTAATAGGAATGCTTCCCGACCACGACCGCTACCGAGACCTTTAAAACTTTACCAACCTTGCAATTAACGTTAAAATAGGTTTTTTTTTCAAAGACTAACTTTTTATTTGTGTAACTTTACACTTTTCTTTGAAACGTTGGATTTTATTAAAAGTTTTCCATGATTTTTACGTTTCATTGTTTTAGGGTTCCGTTCGTCAGAATGCGGATACTACGTTTACCCTTATAAGATGTTGTTAGTCTACCTTTCTGTCTGGTTAAGTCTGTTACCATTTTAATTAAAGGCACGTGCAGGTACTAAGCTAAAATTAATTAAATTATTTAATATCGAGCTGTATTGTCTCAAGAAAAAATAAACTTCTAAGTTAACACAATACATTTATGATTAATTTTTGCCGCAAACTATATGGCAATTCACCGCGTAATCAAAACCTATAGAGTACTTCTCGCTGATTTACATGAAACTTGCCAAGAAGTAAGAATATTATACAGTACAAAAAAGAAAAAAATCCAGAAAAATAATATTTTTTCACTACGATATGAATTATCTTCCTTTATATCGTAGAGAAAAATAATAACAAAGTTATATTTGTAATTTATACATTGACACTGAACCCTCAGCGCGCTAATCGAAATCTCACTCGTCATGTTTTTTAATCATAAAATTCTACAAAAATATATTAAAATGTACACTTTTACACTTTATCTTACGCTCTGGAGCTTTTCCTCGACTATAGCGCTACGATCTCATAAAACCAATGAAAGTGAGTGTATAAAACTGACACAATTTATTTTAAATGTGAAAAATTATAGCCCTCCTTTTTTCCTCAGAATAGAAAATATTTAAAATAATTTTCATAAAGTAAACCTACTGTAGTCCGGCATGATGAATTTAAATTTTGAATAAGAATTTTACCGTGATACAATCTCGGGCTTTTTATTGTAGTCGAATTGTTCTCCATATTTCCATACAACTAATTTAATATTTGAGTTTAATCGTGAAAGACAGATTTTTTTTTTCAGCGTCACGTTTTATCTTTTATGACTGGGAAGATAAAGAGTTTTGAACTTTTAAAGTAGAGCCTACGCTATTTACTGAAACTCACTTCATACATAGATTTTTGAATGATGGAACTCCTCGCCGCAGATTATCTTGCCAGAGCGGAGAAATTAAAATAAAACAATATAAATTATCATCATATACCGAATGAGAATTGAACCCACTATCTTACTTAAAATCAAATAGTATACCCAAACTAAAATAATAAAAACCGGCGTTTAAACCGTGACATTAAATTAACTTCAATACTCTTCCATTATACCAAATATTCGATGTGTGATTCATCACTAAACATAACTGCCATCAGTCATGCAAACAATTTCTATTAATATATACCAGTTATACTCAAATAAATGCATTTTTTTTTCATTTACTCCCTAAACGATCGTCCAATTAAATCATAGACTCGCGCTTTGGAAGCAATATCAGTTCCACAAACCGCTAACTGAATTAAGAATTTTATCGAGACCTGCCGATTTCAACGTAAATTCGACAGAAATGAAATCCATTTTAATTACGGATCGGCATTTTATTGTTATATGAAAATCTCTTTTGGAAATATTTTCTTTTTAATTTCATAACGAACAAGCGATATTTACAATTCTCTTAAGTAATAATTGAGTGCTTATATGAATTATATAGTATGTAGGTATATGTACTGTTTTAAAAAACATAGGGAATGTACTTTTTTTCACAATTTACGCGAGGAGGTTTTAGTCCTTAAACTAAGTATTGAATAACAAACAAAGGCAAAGAGCGGCCTTGAGCTCCGCTACTTACTGCCACGCAATGCCTTCAGAATTCGGCGGGAAAAGGGAAACGGAGTGTCTTAACACTAGCGTCCCTTTGCCTAATCGACCCGTAGCTTCATGCTATAAAAAAAAAAAAATAACTAACAGCATTATATTCAATCTTCATGTTATTATACGTTAATTGACCAAATATCTATGACATAATGGTTAAAAGTTGACAATACAATGATATGGTTATATATAAGCTATATTGTTTACAATATGACCACGACATATGTAGAAATAGATATGGTAAATTAAAACGATTAAAGCTTGGAAGGATATTCAATAGAAAACGGACATTGAGGTTATATGTATGTATTGAGGTATTTTCTGTTTCAAAGTACCTATTGTGCAAAAAATGTGATGACACAGAAAAAAAGGGATTTCTCAAATCAATGGTTTTTATTTAGACTGTAAACCTCGATTGAAAGGTTCAACAAAACAGAAATATAGTATCAGAACAAACATAACATTTTGTGAGATCCATCAGCTTGTGACAAGTTTTAAGTTAGGGATATCGACATATTATAACGTAAAGTGCTTCCTTTTATAAAATCAAAATAAATAAATCAGTTTCACTCTGTATCCCGCACACGGTAGGGTAGGCAGAGGGAACCTAGTGTTAAGACACTTCGTTCCCCACTTTCTGCCGAATTCCGGAGACATCGCGTGTTGAGTGGCAGAACTCAACGCCGCGCTTTGCCTCGAGACCAGAGGGAAGAAATATTTCATCTCCTGAAATGGCGATCGAACTCACAACCAGTCGGTTTTACAGCCACACTTTGTGCCCCTGCGCCACGACTGGCCTCGACACTCTTCCTTTTATAAATTTTATCAAATACTGTTTGTCAAACAAAACACATTTTAAATAGACATTTCTTTAAATTAATAAAACATATATTTTAATGCTAATGTAATCACAGTAGATATATTTGACAATATTTAGTAAAAATACTATAATAATAAGTACTTAGTTCATATGTTGTGGTAATTTATTTAAATTAATACATTGCCATTACGCTCTGATAATTCTGTTTACAATTATTTAGTGAAACATGAAATGGTAAAACTAAAGTTAGGTATATGGAATTATATTAACATTATCCATTATATTATTGTACCGACAATAACAAAAGAAAAGTAAGAAATGTTAATATCAATTTGTTTCTAAAAAATATTAAACCAGTTGAAGTATTATGCCGTCACAATGTATTTTTTCACGCGATTTCCCGCTTATGGCAGGGTTGACATGAAGGACCTAAAGCTAGGTCCGTTCTCCATTTTCCTTATAATTTCGACATTGCTGGAAATATAAGATAGAAAGAATATGAACGAGGGACGGTAGAGTGACTTTACACCTACGACTAATGCGTCCACAGTGGAACACTGTCAACAAATAAATTCTAATCCAAATCTAATTTAAAATTTAGTAATAGAAAAAATCTTATTTCGCTCTAACAGTTAACATTGAGTGGTGACACTAAGATGTGCCAATGGATCCACGAGCACGCAGTGGACTGGATACACAAGGCGCCCGCGCTCGCCGGACTCGCACTCAACTTATTTTTCCTCATTAGGATTATGTGGGTAAGTAGATATTGTTTATTGAATCATAATTGATTTAGTTTTTTTAGTCGCTTAGTTTTGTATGGACATGATTTGAATTATTATTAAGAAAAATATTTGTAATTCCACGCAATTATTTTATATCATCTATTTATCTTCTATATCAATCTCTTAATAGTATTGAATAAAGTCGCTGTCCGCCGCTGTCTGTGTCTTTCCTAATCTTCTTCTTCTAAACTTTGCAACGGATTATGATGCGATTTTCACCATTAGGTAGAGTATTTCTGAAGAAAGGTTTATATATTGTTTATTATATATACGTTTTTATGTAATTTGACATAAATACGAGAAATATGTATATATATATATTCCTACTCGTTGAGACACTTCCGTGCATGCGCTGCTTTAATAGTAGGTATTACATGAAAATAATATAAGGGAGTATTGTTACTCTTAATAAGATCTATAAAAAAGTCAGCGACAGTATATTCGTATCTTTTAAGGGTAACGTATAGTAAGCATATGTCTGTCTAAAAATATTAAGTTGATGAAAGATTGAGAGATCAAAACTTTTACAGATTTAAAATTAGGATACCAAAAAATCCTAATACCCTGCTACAAATAGGACACAGCGTGAAGTTGAAAATTAAAATAAATAGAATACTACTTAAAAGAACAACTAAAAGACATTAACCTACAAAAAAGACCAATTCACTCCTAAATACCGTTTGATAGAATCAGTAAACAAGTCTGCAATCGACACCCTGTACCAGATTAGATACAAATACCCTTGTGTGCCAGCGAGATCCTATAAGTAAACTATATCGGGTCATTTCTCTAAGATCTCACTTTAAATAGCAAAGTAACTCAATCCTTTACCCAACGCTTTCTGATTTGTAATGTATTCGCTCCATTATACTGTTTATGTTTAAGATGAAAAATTTTTGATATAATAAATTCCATAGACGTAATTGTGAAATAACTACACTATAAATTAAAAGTAAATTAATTGGATACTTAAATGTAAAATATAGGTAAAAAAAATATGGTTTTTACGTAATTATGGTATTTTCGATATATTTATAATTGTAAAAAATTGTGTTTTCAGATTTTATCCAAAATTTATATATCCATTGAGGCAAAGCGCGACGTTGAGTTTCGCCGCTTAACGCCTCCAAAATTTGACGTAAAGTGGGGAGCGGAATTTATTGACACTAGATTCCTCCTTTGCTTACCCTGCTGTGTGCGGGACACAGCATGAAGTTGATTTGATTTTAATTTTAGGATTTTCTGCATGTTCTAAAGAGGTTTCCTGCATAGTTTGACGTAACCCTTGTCCTATTCTTGTCTTACACCTAATAAGACCATTGAAACGAACATATATTAAATTGAATCTAACACTTTCACAACTAACGTACATACTAAAAAATATATTCATACTGATTGTCCTAAACAACTCAGAATTCATTCTGAAATCGAAATCCTCTGAAAAACAAATTAACTTTAGCGAAACCTAAAGAGTCTAATCTCTCTTTTAGCTGCTTAACATCGTCTTAAGGGGCCGCGAGCTCGCTTTGCACAAAATTTGTTTATGTTTTGTTGAGTTCAGAGAAAAATATATTCAAATAATCTAGTACCGCTTAACTGTTTTTTCATTAAATTAAAAAAAACTTTTAATAGATTGTAACTATTTTATAAATAAGTTACTTTTTAAAAAATGTATGAAGACAATACAAAAAAATTGTCCGTAGTTGCACAGCATCTGACTATTAACGCGACGGTTGAGGGTTCGATTCCTAAGAAGAATAAATTATTTTTATTTCTATGCTCTCAGAAGATAAAGCGCGGCGGTAAGTTCCGCAACTGAACACGCAATGTTTTAAAAATTGAGAGGAAGTGTATTAACTCTAGGTAAGTTTAGGTGCAATATGCGACTGTAACAGCAATATGCGAGACACAGCGTAAACCTTAAAAAACACTCAATAAAGTTGTGAGTTCTTACCAAAGTTTTACAAATGTTACACATGTTATATGTGTAACATTTGTTATATAAATAAGATTTGATGCTAATATTTAATCAATTTATTCAGTCTGTATACAAAAAGCTCTAACGACACCTTAGAAGTTTAAAAGAAAATAGTTGTTCGCCAACAATTTATGTTCAAAATTGTATGTTGAAAAAGTTTTTACAACTATTATCAAAGTGATCACTGTTTCTGATATATTCTTGTTATTTTAAGAGATGTAAGCACGGTTAAAATATTTACATTTACATTTTCTTCTCAAGAATTACATTGGGATTTTGCTTTGTTTTGTTTTCCCAAAAGATATCCCGTAGTCATTCTCTGAAGTGCGAGAGTATTGAGGATTACTTCACGACAAGTGGAAGTATTAAATATTTTGTTGACTATTTTATAAGAATTCCAAGTGAACAAATGGAATGTTTTTATTGAATAGTGATAGACAATATTGCTGTTTTAACATTTAACAAAATAAAAACGTTTAGATTTACCATATTTATGATTTTTTACTACTCAGCTTCA
>DWMY01001924.1:0-13071 GCA_018249775.1 Heliconius hecalesia formosus
GGTACCACAAACTCGATCTTTGTATGAGTAAAATATAAATGTTACAATTCCTTATTTTCAATTAAGATAAAAATCATGAAGAAAATTGAATTTTGAGATATGCATAATAGGTTTTTTTATAATACAGAAATCTTTTTGAGGTGCTGAATAAAAAAAAATCGATAGAAGATTTATGTTTGCAAGCTTGGTTCTCTTCATCTTTACCAACCAACGCTGTGGTGTCGTGGCAAAACGCGGGGTTAAGTTCTGCCACTTAACACCCAATGCCTTTTTAATTCGGTGCGAAGTGTGGAGCGGAATTTGTAACACTAGGCCACTAGGCCGTCTGTTTATCCAGCGTGAAGCTGAAACAAAAAGCTTATTATAAAGAGCGGCGTTAAATTGCGCTACTCTACTCGCAAAGTTTAGAAAATTAGGAAAGTAGGGAACAGGGTGTCATAACACTAAATATTTGTATATCCTGTTATATGCGCTATAGAGTATGAAGCTAAAAAAACCTGGTTCTTACATCTCAACCACTATCATTTAGAATAACTTATACCTTGTATAATGCAAGGTGTAAGTTATTGTTATATTAAAATGAAGTGACCGTCCTCGCTATAGTACTAAATATTCATAAGAAAAGTATCCATCCAACTTTTCCTTTGGCGTTCATTTGCAACGAGTAAATTTGCTTGTCTTCGAACAATGGTATTCGCAATTTAAGTTTACTTTCGAATAAATGGGTGGAGAGATGCGGAGAACTTTTCGAGTTCATTACATTGAATGTTTCATAGTACATTGGCTGGCGATATTTAAATTATAAAGAGAATGGAGAATAACTGGGATGTATTAAATTTGAGTTATGTTATATCGTTTATTATGATCAATGATGAATGACATTATGATTTGGTTATTTAATATAGATAATAGTTGAAGATATTGTTTATTTTTGAGTTAATTCTGTTTTATTATTTATAGTCGAGTGTTTTAAACACTATATATAATATTTCGTTTTCAGCCGCTTTGATGATAATTATCTTATATGTGTATTTATATAATTGTATATTATGTACGTCCTTCCTAATCTTGCAACAACATGAAATAATTCTGTATTTTGTGTTCTGTGTTGTATCCTGCGCATAGCAAGCCTCGTATTATATCACTCCGTTCTCATTAAGACACTGCCATTTTCTACTTTCCGTCCAATTTTAGACACATTGGATGTTAAGTGGCGAAACTCAACACCACGTAGAGTCACGTAGTTACCAAAATGAGAAATTGAAAATATTAAAAACTTAATTTCCTCAAGTAGGAATCGAATTCATAACCTGTCGTGTTCACAATCGCACGTTGGTGCCCCTGCGTACGATTGGTCTCGAATTTTGTTTATTTAATTTATTACAGGGATAGAGATATAAAAGTGATCTACAATTACAACTTTTTTTACATTTATTTTCATTCAAGTTTTTCTCAAAGGTTTCGAAATAAATATATTTCTAAAAAGATTTTTTTTTTTATTAAAACCATTCTTTTACTATACAGCTTTTGTGTGTTTACGCCGATTGTAAATACCCAAACTGAGTATTTTTCTCGTTTTTTTTTCGTTTCATTCACGATTTGTGTTACATGTTTTTCTTTTCAATTTAGAATTTTATTTTTACTTTTTTAGATGAGTTCTGAATCTAAAATTATATAATACCAGAAAAAACAATAACATTTCTTGTTTTATTTTAAGAAGAATGCCATTTATTACAGATTTAATTTACACTTCAAGTTTAACTTTATTTTTAGAAAAATGTATTAAAGATTGATTGAGGTGGCGCTGAGTTCAGCTACTCAACATGCAATGCTTCTGCTGACCCTTCTGTATGGGATACAGCTTGAAGCTAGAAAATATGTATGTAACAAGAGTGAATAAAATAATTTAAAAAAACTGGCCTCAGTCTAAGGACTAATGATTTCTTGATTCACCTAAGACTTTAGTGTCACCAAATACACAATTTTACTTACAACCTAAAATCTAGCCGATGTAACGACGTAAGTGGCCTTCATCAGAGTCATACTAACTTTAATTAAACCATGTTCTAAATTCCAATTCTATTACTTCCCAATACACTGTGGAGTTGAGGAAATTGTATCGTGCGGTGGCTGTTACCCTAGTACGTTATACAAACTGAGTTTTAGTAACTCGGTGTGCCAGCTCAGTCTGATAGGTCTACTATAAGTTAACCTGATAGATATATTATAATGTGATCTATCATATAAAGTAGTAAGTTAAAATTTTTGTTTTCTTTTAAAACCTGTGTTTTACTGTTACTTTACTTTAATTAATATTTTAAGTAAAAATAAATGCATGCAATGCATTTGTTTACTCTGTCTGTGTCTTATTTGTTTTTTAGCTTCTAGGCAGAGACAACCTACGGTCATAGTGTTAGAACACAACGTTCCCACTTTGACATTTCTGTTTTCCACTTTCCGAATTTCCGTATTCTAGAGGCATACCGTATTGAGTACCCGAATTCAACGCTGCGTTTTTTTTTGTTACCAGAGCGAAGAATATTAAGATTGTTACTCCTAACTAAAAAAAACTCTTTAAAAAAAAAGACCAAAACTGTATTTTTTAACTAAATGCTTATTAGTGAGAACACCTGCAAATTGCATCGAGCGGAAATTTTTTCTCGGGAACTCTATTACGGTGGTCTTAATCGAAGCTTATGGCAGATTGGAAGTAGCTCGAGTTGCATTGAAATTTTCCCTTTTTACCTTATTTCTTATATTTTCATAATGTGTCTTCAATGTAATGTGGTTTGACATTAAAAGTAAAGTATACTCGTGTTAAATTGTAAAAGAATAAGCAATTAAGTAATTGTAAGGTAATTACAATTTTTTTTATTAGAGGCCGTCGTGGTGCAGGGACACAAGCGTGCGACTACAACACGATGGTGGTGGGTTCGATTCCAATTCGAAGAAATGAAATATTTACGTTTCCTCGATTTGGTAACGGGGTGACGCTAAAAATAATAATAACAAGTAACATTCAATATGTTATTGTTTTATAAGCAACATAAGCATAATTTTTAAGGAAACGTATAAAAATTTGACAAACAAAATTTCTCATTTGTATACGTATGGCTTTAGTGGTCAAAGAGCTTGGACAGTTTCCAAGAGCTGCGTATTTAAATCCCTCTACATTTACACTTATACGTTTTCATAAAAAATATATTTCTCTTGAAATTTCTTTACATAATTCATATATTTGGATTGGATACAGTAACATAATTCTAAACATTAGATTAATCTTAACTAATTTCTTAATATAATTTAACTTTACATTTTGTTTATTTTTTAATTACGTAGATTTTATCTATAACTAGCGGGCGCGCGCAGCTTCGCCTGCTTATATGCACACTTAGAGGTGAATTCTAAAAAAACACGAAACACGTGTTTAATAAAATATTTTTAACATTCTGAATTTAAATTTTTATAAAAATCGGTGGCGATTTAAAGATTTTTCCATATAAACTTTCAACCGTTATTTCATCCCTTTAGAGTTAAAATTTTTCAAAATCCCTTTTTTAGTGGATGTCCAGATTATAAAAATAAACATCTTTCCAAATGTCACGTTTCTACGGCTGTGCGTGGTGCGTCTTACCTCAGTCAGTCAGGTACATGTCTTATAATTTAAAAGAAGATATCAGTGTAAGTCTATCTGTAAATATCAATATCGGATATTTCTCGCAGTACATTCACTTTGTAAGAGAGTATATTTATCTCCAAGATCACCGTTTCCCTTTAATAGCAAAACTATATTATTTTATTGGTAATGATATTTATTTATTCATGAGAAATACGATGAAAGTTTTATTGTATGTCTACGATACTTACTATTGTTATATAGCTGAAAAAGTTTGGTTGAACCTGCTTATGTCTTATTGTAGTTCGAAATAAAAAAAAAATTGTAGTCGACAAATTGTATTCGCACGTTTGTCGAGGCAAAGCGCGGAAAACGGGGAATGGAGTGTCTTAACATTAGGTTCCCTCTGCCTACTCTGCTGTATGCGAGATGCTATATCTCGCATACAGCAGAGTAGGTGAAGCTAAAAAAAAGTGTACCAAGGTAACACATAGGTTTTAACTTGTTGACACATATATGAACTTCTACAAATATAAAGTGCATTTTGGACCACACTATCCGTCTTCATATGGAAACAAACAGGTGTTTGCATTGAGACATTATAGCCCACTTTGCATTAAATACGATGTTAGCAGAAGTAATGACCGTTTCACTTAAATAAAACTCAAAATATTTTCTCTATTCTTTAGGTGTTAAGCTCCGCTACTCAATAGGGTGGCGGAGCTTAATGCCGCGCCCTTATATTTTGGTACCAGAAAAAAAAATATTGTTAAATATAAAATTCATTTCCCTGTGTGGGAATCGAACCTACAACGTAGGCGTGTAACGCGTACGTAACCTACTACGTAGCGCTTACAATTACACCTTTGCGCCATGACGGCTTCGATGTTGTTATTATTTACTCTTTATTATTCTAATTGGTAATAAAATTAAATCGTAGCTTAGTGGACTCTACCTAGACAACACCGTATATACTATACACATCGACATGACGGTCGCAGGATCGCAATAGTGTGTATTATTTTAAAGTAATAAAAGTAAAATGTAATCATCTGACTGTGAACGCGATAGTAGAGGATTCGTTGTCACTCGGTGGTATAATTGTTTTCAAATTATTTTCATTACTCAGCTTTGGTATCTAAATCTAACTTTTAGCTACGTGAGTACATTCAAAGTTGTTAGGTTTATAATATGTCTCGTGGTAGTATAAGCTTCAAGGCGCAAGAGGAAGTTACTAATAAATAGTAGCAGATAACAAGTACTGACGCTAAGCGCCATAAATGAAGAACTGAACTGAACTGACGCTAAAGTCGTTAGTTTCCAGTGTATGGTACTTTATGCCATTACAGTCTTGTTTTTCTATTTGTTTCGTTATTCTGTACGCTTATGCGCGTACAATTGGTGAACTTTAAACTTATAGTTATTTTTTATTGATAATAAATTAGTTATTAACTTATAGTAAGCACCTAATGGTGTTTCACATATGTTTTGTATGAAAATTACATAATTGTATTTGATGGTACTGGAACTTAATATATAAACCGGTTAAGTGCGAATCGGCCTCACCCACCGAGGCTTCTATACCAATTTAGGGATCGGGACGTACAATTTATAAAAGTGGACGAACTTATGTTACCGAATATTTACACTTGTTTGTATGAAATGAACTACAGATATAAAATTGTAATGATTTTTTTTCTTTGAAATAATTTAAAATTATCTGTTTTCGGATTTTTTCCATTATTTGTCTTATAAGTTCTCACGTTGTGCCAAATTTCACAACTATAGTTGAAAGTAATGTAATAAAAGCAATTCAAATGAGGAGATAAACAATTTTGTAATCCAAGCGGGCGAAGCCGCGAGCCAGTCGCTAATATTATACAAGTTGTATAGACGGCCATATTACCAAGCAGTATTCAGATACTCGCTTTGAGTATTAGAGCATTTTGAAAGAAGACTCTTGTTTTACAAAGAAGTTGGACAAGTGCCCGGACTGCTCCGAGCTCTTCTCCCTAAAACCGGTTCATAAGTCGATTTGATAATTAGAGTATAGATAAATACTTGCTCCTGCTGATTGAGAAGATGATATTGTAATAAAGAAATTGCCAATGAGGCCATGTCGTGGCGCAGTGGTACAAGTATATGACTGTAATCGCGACATGTGGGTTCGTTTCCTACTCGAGGCTTGGGCCTCGGGCTTCCGGGCGGAAAAGTGGAAATCGAACCCCCAACCGTCGCGTTAACAGTTGCGTCCTAGTGCCCTTGCCTACGACGACCTCATGAAAAAAATTACTTAATTTATATTTAAAAAAAATACATAAAATACCTTTAAGGATTCGTCTTCAGGTCAACAAGGCATCACGTCTAATTGGCCAATTAATTGAGGTAAGCATTTCCTCTTTTGAAACTTCGTTGAAAACAAAAGTTTACCTCTTAAATCTTAGTTAGTGGAGTTTCTTCTCAAGAATGTTTGCATTTCTGTTTAGGGGCAAAAAGATTCACTCACAAAATTAGTGTCGAGATTTCATCTTTATAAGGAATTGTTTGTTTGAAAAGATAACCCGATGTAAAAACACTCTATTTCCCCAATACTACCCAATTTTAAAGATATTACGTGTGACGTTGCGGAACTAAACGCCGCGAAACAAAAATCAACTCCTATTACCAGAGCTAAAAAACCATAGTGGTCCATTCTACGAGTACGAATCGAACCTACACAAAGATTATATTTAAATTAGATAATATCGTTGTTTCAACTTTGATATTTTTTTTTACTTCAGGGTAAAGGTTGAGACTTTACGGAGACCACTTGAAATCTGAAATTTGATACAATGTCACTTAGAATAAGATCTGACGCGGCGGAATACTCGCAGAAATATTTGCGCGCTGGGAGCGAGTTATTGGCTGTGTAAGCAAGGAATTTATTTCAGGCCAAAGGCTCGAATTGTGCATATATCGTCTATGTCTGACCATGATACGTTCCCTTAGCACGAATAAGCTATTGTTTCGCGTCGAAATATTGACAGAATTAATGATTAACACGAATGTATCATGCATATAGCAATGTATATCTTAATTATAACAGGGAAAGGAGTGTCTTAATACTAAGTTCCCTCTGTCTCCCTCGGTACATGCGGGAGACACTGTCAAGCTAAAAAAAACACTCTTCATTTGGTTTAATCATGTAATATAGTATTAAAATCATTTTAGAAACACGCCGTCCCCAACACTGTACTTTGGACATTTATAATCAAAAACACGCATGGAATACTAAAATAGATAACTTCATTAATTATTCAAAGAGATAAATTCTCAAAGTTAAAGCACATCGTTGTGGTATTTGTACTCCGTATTAGTTTAGAACTCCAGATTGTCAATAGTAATACTGATATTAGAGATTTTGTCTCACTTACAGCGTGAACAAATATTAGTTAAATAATTATATCAGGTTTCCAAATTTACTATGCAACGTAAGTTTTCATGGTTCTATGTTAGTTGGATTAGGCCGACGGCGCACTCCAGTGACGATGACAAGAGACGAATTAACGACGTCATAATTCTGTAGGGGACACTGCAAGGTTCGTTTCGCAATTTGGTGCTTATTAGGCCTTAGAGATGATTATGTGTTGTGTTTTCCTAAATTTTTTATTATGTGAAAATTAAAATGGTCAATATTTTCAGGTCCACACTACCCGCCAGTTTCTGGAGGTATTGTAGAGTGGTGGAAAACAACGTCGAGCTTTGCCTCGTTATCAGACCGCGAAAATGAAAATATTAAAATTTTATTATTATTATTGAGGCCGGTCGTGGCGCATAGGCACAAAGTGTGACTGTAAATCGACTGGTTGTGGGCTCGATTCCCACTTGAGGAAATGAAATATTTATTTACATTTATATTTTCATTTCTTCGCTCTGGTATCGAGGCAAAGCGCGGCGTTGAGTTCCGCCACTCAGCACGCAATGCCTCCAGAATTCGGCGGAAAGTGGGAAACGGAGTGTCCTAACTCTAGGTTCCCACTGCCTACCCTGCTGTGTAAAACTGAAAAAAAAAAATATTGGAAAAATTCAGAGTTTGGACTCCTTCATGTAACATTCGTTTTTAAGATCAAAAGTTTATATTTTTTAATAAACGTTACATAAAATAAAAAAATGACATCAAGCTGTAGTTATTTATTTGGTCGACCGAGATACAGTTGCGAACATATATACTAACTATAAAATCTATACCAGTTTATAATGAAGGGGTTGTTTGCTTCAACGCGGTCAAATTTTATGAGAACATCTTTCGATATAATCACGACATGAGGCTGGAGATAAAAACTAGTTATTTTTACCAGCTTCACGCTGTAACCCGCACACAGCAGGATAGGCAGGGGGAACTTATTGTTAAGACACTCCTTTCCTCGTTGAGATTAAAATTAGTTATCGAGAATTGAAAAAAAAGTAAGTAATGTAAAACTTTCATTCTCAATGTCCGCTCTAGTGTCTCGAACACGCCCACCGCAAGACCGATTTTCAAAAACTTTCAAATTTATAAACAGGTAACATAACCTAAACGGGCGTGAAGTTTATATGAGATAAGATTTCTACCTAAAAACACAGTGGACGTGTTAATCTAGTTTAGACAAGTATGTTTATCTGGAAACATCTTATCGTAGGTTCCCTAGAGACATATAAAACGTGTTTACTACCGTCACTTGCTGCGGTAAAAGTGTACGCAATGAAAGTAAACCGCTCGTAAACTACCCTCACATTTCATTCAAATTACTGGCTTCCAAAACGAATGAATAGCGATTTAAAATTTAATAAATGGTATCATGCAACTATTATGCGATAGTTGTAGATTCGATTAGGTACTGGTAAGTTTAAGAAATAAATATTAAAAATAAATATTGCCTGTTGAGTAGTGGAATTCAACGCCGCGATTTACCTCGATACCAGGCGTAGAAAAAAAAATATTAAATATTTCATGTAATCGGGTGGAAATTGATCCAACCTGTCGCGGTTACAGTGATACACTTGTGGCCTTGTGTTACGACTGGCCTCTGGACTTATTTTATGCCTAAAATATACATATACTCGTATACATACTTATGTATTTTTTCTGCTATTTATATCTCCGGTATAACAGAATAAGTACAGGAAGTTCAAAAATGTGAGTCAATTTGAAAATTAGTGCAAAATCGTGGACCAGCCAGTCTGGTCCAGCATAACAAATTTTACATATAAGACAATTATCATGCATATAAATATATCTAATATTAACCACGCATAGCTATTGTACACATCTATCTGTACACAACGAAGGCAAAAAGGCACCCGCAGGATATTTGCAATTTCAAATCGCGATTTCCCACCAATGTTGTCGGTATAAATATTTTGATTAGAAAATGACATCCGGTTTTGTTTTTGCTATTGTGGATGTGGAAACGCGGTACACCATGCTTATACTTAAATATTAAAAATTGCTATATGTGAAGGTAAAAAACCTTCATTTATGGACGCTATATTCCGCAAACACACAAACAAACACAAAGTATTATCTCGATATGACTTTTAATTTATGAGAAATCTGTGGAGATGAATCTCTGGAAGTGGAGGCCGTTGTGGCGCAGGGGTACAAAGTGTGATTGTAACGCGTTGGTTGTGGGTTCGATCCGAAATCCGAAATATTTATTTCAATTCATATTTCAAATTCTTCGCTTAACACGATACGCCTATAGAATTCAGTGAAAAGTGGGCAATGGAATGTTTTAACACTTGATTCCCTACGTCTACCATGTTATGTGCGGAATACAGCGTAAAGTTGACTTAATTTTGATTTTTACTTTTTTAATATTCAATACGCAAAGTCTAGAAAAAAACAGTGGAAAGTGGGTAACGGAGCAGTGCTTACCCTGCTGGATGCGGAATACAGCGTAAAGCTGATTTTTTTTGACATGACTGATAATATCCTTTTCTTGTAGTCGGTTAAAAGAGGTTATTCTTTTATATATCTTTAACCTCTGACCTGTATTCCACGTTTAGCTTCCGGTAAATTAAGCCTGAGTTTGAACTTTATAATCTATTAATAGCATGGTTCAGTTATATGCAAGTATAGTTACTTCAGTACAAGCTAAGTAACGTGAGTTGTGTTAACGTAAAGTGACCTAAATGTAGTATTATCAGAAGGTCACAAGGAAACGGGCAAAGTTTACTTTAATCATCGTTTTTTAGAAAACACCTCTCGGAAATCGTACACTCGCTCTGACCACGAAACTGTACGTCGTATATTCATAAATGGTCAGAATCAAAATATTCTTTACTCAATTAGACCGTTACAACAACTTTTATATCTTCAAGATAAATAGGAATGTCCGTAATGTCAGTTCTATAGAAAGCTACTACAGGCTGGGAAGACAGTCCCAAAGTATAATATTTTTATAAATATATTTTTTGACAAAAACAAAGTCTTATATCCTTTCTAATACCTCTAATAGCATATACACAAAGTTTATGTTCGTTCGGTGGTAGTTTGGTTGCGTAGTTTTGGTGTGGAAGCGTAACAAACAAACTTACAAATTCAATGTTATTCACATTAATAATATAGTGATCAGAATTTTGTATCGAATGCCAAGTACTATAGCTGTCAATTGTTACGCGTACATAATCTTAATAAGCTTATATTACATAAAGAAAAATATTTACAATAAAATGGATATAGACGGGCCCAAGTCGGCAAGAAGTAAGTTTCCTTCGAAAAATCATATTTTTTTTCTTCGGTATACCCTTAGGGAAATGTGGTAACCGCACATTACGTATTTTCTAAAGGCACGGACTTCAAAAAGGTCTTTGTCGTCCATAGAAAGATCTTTCCAGAATCTTATGTGTCAACAATAGAACTCTTACAGTTTATATTACTGAGACCGGATTTATTATTTTAAAGTTTAATAATGTATTTTTTGTTGTGGTTTTGTATGATTATTGTAGAATAGTTTTTGTTATTTTTTAATATTTTATAGTAAACGAAAATCTTTTTGTCTAAGACAGAATTTAACCCTGGCTGCAAATTTAGCTTCGATTGTGGTATGTTTAATTGTCATAAGTTTTATTTTAGGTAGTACGCTACCAGAATATAAAAAAATATTGAAATAAGTACTTTTGATTTAAGGCAACCTACAAGGTTAACGTCCCCGTCACAATGGCTGGCAAAAATACTTCATTGGTCACAGATGCAGTCAGGCTATATGTTTTCATGATTGCCAATAATTTTATGCATATATATAAGACCTATGTAAGAATTGTTAGGTTTTAAGTTCAGAAGTTAGGTTTTTTTTTCATTTTACTTACTAATCTAACAATTAAATACTGGAGAATGCCATATATTGTTATTTTCTTAGATTATATAATAAAATAAATAACGTTGTTTACGTGATACAGACAGCGTGAAGCTGATTAAAACTATAACTACTACTGACAGTTAACTTTAAAAAAATGTCAATAATATAATATGTTAAAGGTTAAGTAACGTTTTTATAAAGAAGAATTTTCAAATATGAAATCAAATAATAATAAAAAAAAAGTCCACAAAAGGACTTTTATGAACTCTAAGAATACCCTTTTCAGGCACACACAGTGCCATTGACAAACTATCGACGTATCAAGTTAACTGATGATTTACTTCGACTATAACGTGTGTCCGATATGGTAAGTCAAGTTTCAATTACTTGGCTTGTTTGATATCCATATGTAATTAATCTTGCCATAAATATTTTTACAAAGAAATATTTTTTTTTGATTGTACGTAACATTTAATATTATTACAGTGTGTTGTTACTATTTGGGAAAGGTCATAGTTAAGAGGTCATAGTCATAGATTTCATAGTTAAAAAAATATCACACTGTTTACATTTACATTTTTTACTACTGTGTTCAAAAAATATATTCAAAATATCTGTTATATATTGATTTATTTATTATTAAAAATACAAAAAACCGTCTTGTCTCAGCTTTATTGCTTGCAAAGTAAACAAACGACCGCCGCGTCTTGATAGCCACTACGGCACTCTTATACAGCGAAATGGTACAGAAATTTAGGCGAAATTTGTCAACAGCATCTGGTACTTTACTTTAAAAATGGTTCTCCATTTGTCTCGACGTAACACTAGCTGATCAACTGAGGTCCCTACAGTATTTCTCGCATATTTCAATAATGAATGTGACAAAGGATAGAATTTCTTGTAAGATATAACGCTTTTTCTCTTTCAATATGTTTAGCGATGGAATGACATTCTAGAAAGATTATTTTTCCAGCAAATATTTTTTTAATATCGATACAAGTAATTGTAGGTTTTACGTTACGTGCAAATAAGTAGCTGGCGCAGTATGTGGAAGATAGTCAAAAATAATTTTATAAGTAGAACTAAATTTAGAAAATATTATTTTACTTAACATTTTTGCAGGTCCTCACTTTTTACATCATATAAGTATAGCCCCAGGGATCCTAGTGTTAAGACATTCCCACATTTCACCAAATTTTTGGGACATTCTTTCTCGTGTGGAAGAACTCAGATGATATATGTTATATAGGGTGATGTGGGTTCATATTCCAATTGGGGATTTTTTTTTTTCTAGGAACTGGTAATACGGTATGGCGTCGAGTTTCGCGACTCAACTAGTAATGCTATACTATAGTAGTATGTTTTTTAAAATGGCGACGAATTGGTATTCTACTAGATGAATTTAAAAAAAACATGAAAAGAACAACTAATTTTTTTTATATAAAATGTATTATTAAGACGATAAAACAAATCCTCGACGGCTAGTATCATTGGGGAAATATGGTAACCTGCCAATTCAGCTCCTTTGTATCCTAAACGGCCTCCAAGAATCCATCTCAAGAGAAGAGTGTCATTGTTAAAATACTTTACATAAGAACAATAATTTGTTTAAATATACTATGTTTTGTTACTTCTCAATTTTTTTATAGAATTTTTTATTCTATTTATTGTGGAATTATATATTTTGTAATATATTTATTATGTGTATCTAAGACTATCGAGTCGATCCTATAATGAAATGTGAGGATTATATTTAAATTATTTTAATATTCTAGCCCTTGTAAATAAACCGTGACGTACAGCATCATCTGTAAATACACAATGCCCCCAAAAATTAATCGAAAAAGAGTGTCTTAATACTAAGTTCCTCTTACTTACTTAACTGTGCGGGAAAAAGCACATATCACACAAGCGGATATCTTAACAAGTGCTTGAAAAACATTTTGCTATCTTAATAAGATATAAAGTATTAAGTTAAATTAGTTTAATTTATACTGTTTGCAAAAATGGCCGTCTGGTGGATGTCCTTTGGTGGGATTCAATTTTAATTAGCGCTCATTTTCAGCGGATGTCATAAATGAAGGAACTTAATTGAGTAAACTTGATGAAGCGATATGCCGGTGTTTTATGTTCTGG
>DWMY01001925.1:0-13070 GCA_018249775.1 Heliconius hecalesia formosus
AAAAATAATATGATATAAAATCGATACAAATAACTAGCTCAGGCAAATCGAATAGTAAAAATCGATCGACGTCATATAAATGTGAAATCGATGCATATCTACTGCACGCCCACGCTTCGCTCTTTCAAGCGAGCTCGTGTTCTTTCACGTGAAGAACTATTGAATATCTATGAAAGTATGTATATTTTATAAGGAAGTATGTAGTTATAAGGAACTTGGGCAAATTTAGTTGCACCATTCTGTTCGTTATTCTCTATGCATAAAAAAATCGTGTTTCGTAGCTTCATATAATTTAACGTCAAACATTAAAGACCAGTCGTAGCGCGGGGGCACAAAGTGTGACTATAGAATTGCCTGGTTGTGGGTTCGATCCCCACTCGATAAAATGAAATATTTATTTAAACTTATATTTCCGTTTCTTCGCTCTGGTTTTAAGGCAAAGCGCGGCGTTGAGTTCCGCCACTCAACATGCAATGCCTTCGGAATTCGGCGGAAAGTTGTGAACGGAGTGTCTTAACATTAGGTTTCCTCTGCCTACTCTGCTGTGTGCGGGATACAGCGTGAAGCTGATTTATTTTATTTTTATTTAATTTAAATTAATATAATCGATGTCACCCACTGAGATACAAATTATTCTAATTCATTATTAATTTCAGTAAATTTTCACCCATTCTCCAACAAAAATTGAAATGTGGAAAGTTTCCCAAAAATACTTAGACCACTTTGCGTAAAACCAAAGAACTCCATCTCTTTTAACTGCACGCTATATCTCGCACATTGCATGGTAGAAAACCTGGGAACCTAGCGTTAAGACACTTCCGATGTTCACAGGATTTTAATTCATAACGCTAAAATCCAGTGTCAAAACTCAAGACACTCTTTTTTCCGTTTTCTGTTCGAGATATTGTGCGTTGAGTGTCGAATCTCAACGCTGCACTATATGCTGTCTTACTAGAGGATCGAACCAGTAACTATATCTAACTATGGAACTTACATTTGAAACACTTAAATGACTACATATAAAACGACACTTAAGACAAATGAAAAACATACATCCTTCTCAAAAGCTTAGAACGAGTACCTTGTTTGAGCTGTTGCCTCATAAAATCGACATCACAAATCTAATTATATTTCAATTTAGTTCAAATTCTATTACATTGCTTTTCAATAAAAATCCTTTTATTGGCATTGCTTTATTCGAATTAATTTTTATATATAAAGAACCCAGTGACACAGCTAAGACACTCTGTTCCCCATTTTCCGCCGATTTCTGGAGGCATTGCGTGTGGAGTGTCCGCCACTCAGCGCCGCACTTTGACACCAGAGAAAATATTAAGTATTTCATTTCTTCGAGTGGGAATCGAATCCACAGCCTGTCGCGTTTACAGTCACACGTTTGAGCCCCTGCGCCACGATTAGTCTCAATATCAGATAGTTTTTATTTATGATAGTACGGAAGCCGACGATGCTAAATGGGGACTTACTTAAACATCATAGAGACTTATTAGGTTGCGAAGCTTAGACAATAACAAGAAAAAAATGTCATATAAAACCAATTTTTTGATCGGTGGGATGAGTGGCTATAGATTTTCAAAAAAGTAAAAAAAATCTGTTGCAAGGACATACTCGAGCGCGTCAGATATTGATATCTTTCATTTCCTACGTATTTTTTAAAATGTAAATATGTTAATCTGACTGTTTCCATGATGGAGGTGGTGATGAGGTGGAAGGAGTGTAAGGTGAATCTGAAACAAAGCCTTTATATAATAATAAAAGACGCAATCTCGCAGCAATTTTAGAATGCTCAAGCACCAGATTAATATATATATATATATATATATATATATATATATATATATATATATATATATAGTTTAATTTTCTTGCACATTTGACGGCCTTTCCGAAAAGAACCTTATAGATGCCATAAGGCATATTTAAGAAACACTGGTTTAAATCATGATGAGTTATGGGTTCGCTTCTCATTCGACGATATAAAATAAATATATATATATATATATTTATTTCAGTTTCACATATTACTTAGCTACGTAGAAAGTAAAGAGACCAGCCTAGTAAGTTACCAGCATGATACTAGTACTTGTAGGCCCCGCTTTTCCATAACACTTTATACATTCGTTATGGAAACAAAATAAATGAAATACTGTAGATAAATACTTTACAACACAAATTTTATAGAGTAATAATAACTAAAGGAGACTGAAAGTATTCCATACATTGTTGGGCCCAGAATGTAAAGATATGAAAATGGTATGATTTAATAGATTTAGATACATCATTCCCTCCCTGAAATTTATATAAATTTTGGCAATCTGAGAGCTGAGTTATTAGAGATTTGATAAAAGTGAGGTTAATTTCGCAGCACAATTTCTTGAATATCAACTTCTATAAAATATGTGATCACTGAGTTGTTTAAGTAATGCTTAAAGTAATGTTTATTATTTATAAATAAAACACATTTTAATGAATATTTTATTCTTCTTCTATTATCTATTATCAAAATGTCATCTAAGAAGTGTGCAGGCTTCCCTTCCTCTACGAAAGCTGTCAAATAAAATGTAACAGAAATATATTTTCCTGCATATATGTCGGGATTATATCACACCTCTAAGTAACCAGGTTGTGGTGGTTTTCATCGTCTGAAGGTCGTCTGACTAGGGTATTGCAGTGTCCATTGGCTATCCCACAATTCACACAGCGATTCATATCCATAGCGTGGCGGTCGTAAGATCCAAAAGATTTCAGAGTTTAGTGGGGAAGCGAGGGTCGTACAAACAAAGCAGTAGTCGTTGAAAATATCAAACAAACGGGAAAACATTCAAAACGTCGATGCGTTATGACACGAACGTAATGACAGAAGCAAATGTATTTTTTTTATGTTTTTTATTTAATGGCCTGATTTTGCGATGACAAACAGAAGCAAAAATGCAAAAATCATTAGACAAGGTGTGATTGTCAATCAGCTGTCACATCTCTGATTTAAAATATGATTGATTTTAATCGATTAGGGATCTAAATCTTATTTGTTTTAATTTTACTCCACTTCCAGAATGTCAATTAATTTATTATTTGCTATTCTAAGCGTGTTGGCCCAAAAGTTTCATTCTCCTTTATGTATGTAGAACAATTTAAACTAAAAAGTGTGTGTGTGTGTGTGTGTGTGTGTGTGTGTGTGCACATGTGCGTGTACGCGGAGTGCAAGTTCAACGTTGCATAAAGGCTTCCGTAGAGTCATAATTTAGGCTTCGCAGCCAGGCAGTAATTGCTTTTTTACATTCGAATAAGTTCAAGGGATATATGTTTAATATTTTGTTTATTGCATTATATAAATACATCGACTGATTTGCAAATTGATGGTTACCAAATATTTAATCATTTCTTTCCCCGCTCTGGTAACTAGTCAAAGCGCGGCAATGAGATCCGTCACTCATCAAACAATGCCTCCAGAATTCGGCGGAACGGTGGGAACACATGTGTCGTAATGGGAATGAAGTGTCTCTACACTACTTTCCCAGGTTCCCTCTGCCTATCATCAATATACTGTATAAGAAGATTTCTTAATATATTTTTTATACTCCACGTGGAGTATAAAAAATATATTAAGAAATCTAAACGAAATGGATATCCAAATAAAACAGAATGTACCAGAAATATCCATTAACAAAATTAACTTTTTAGGAACGTTACTTTTTTGAAACATTTTAAGCACAGATTTTTATTTAAATTAAAATTTACTCCAATTTGAAAATGTTTAAAACCCTTCTCAGTCGCCTGGTTTAGAAAATGATCTTCGTTACTTAGTTTTATTTCTATTTTACTGAAATATCTACTGCCATGACCAAACGCATGTATACTCGTAAATAATTCAAAATTTCTATACTAATTTCAAATATCTACATCTTTTAAACGCTGTTTAGTTCCGCCACTCATCGCTCCTTCTCCATAATTACATTGAATAATATAACTTAATTACTTACTTAATAAAAATCTACAATGAATACTACAAAATCTACTTAAATAGTAGTTGAGAGAAAGGAAACTATATTTCAAGTGAAGTGTTAATTTACAATTTAAAAGGGAAACAATGCCAATTTGCTTATTTATCACACTGTTAGGAAACTGTTAACCTCGAAATAGAACACCAGAAACTAGTGATTTATTTTTATATCTATGTATACTAAAATAATATATAACTTTAAAACTTATATTTATAATATATAATAATAAAAATTATAGTTTACTGTACATCATTATAATAAATACTTTAGAAGATCATCATCATCATCACTGATTCAAAATTATCTAGTCTACAAGACACACGATGTGTGAGGTTGAGGAGACTTGGTTACGGAATGACCGACCCGAACGGGCGGACGTCGTAGACGGTTTTGTAAATTTTCATATATTTTCAATCTACTGTTAATTTTTCTGTAGTTATTTGTTGTGTACTATTAATTCATACTTTTCTTTGATAGTATATTTGATTAGATAGTTTAGTTAGACTTTTTGAATTTCTTGGTTTGGTTATTGTTATTATTTATAATATTAAGAATTTACTTCAATTCCTTTTACCCACTTTGTTTTTTCAATTCAATTATTCAGGTATTTTTCTGATACTAAAAATTTTATTTCCCTTACCTATTCGGTCTATTTATTATTCGGTTTCCGTTTATTTTGATTATTTAGACTTATATTTTCTTACTAATCCTATTGAAAACTTAAATAATTTCTTATATATGTTTAATAAATATTCGTATAGTTTACGCGGGCGAAGCCGCTGGTAACGTATATTACCGCTAGTAACATATGTGTTTTTATGACCATCGTTGGTACAGCGTTAGACTTTTCGATCCCCTCTCGGGGATAATAGTATATTGTCTACAAGAGTCTATAGAAAAATATTTAAATATTATCATTCTGCTGTGTCGCCCGCAACCGTCGCGTTTACAGTTCTGGAATTCCATACAGGTAAAAACTTCATTTTCTCCCCTACTTAATTGGACAAATCCTAAGTAACATCGACGATACTAAACAAAACTACAAATTACACATAGTTACTAATAAATTACAGGGTGAGTAAATGACATTGTTTCGAACAATACTCATTAAGCAAAGGGTCTAATCCTATACGTACAGTGAGATAAAAAGGAATTTAATAAAGTTGCTTAATTTTGGTACCCAAGAGTATAAAAGAGACGATAGGAAGACAATATAGACTTTGGAAAGTAGAGATACAGATTGGCGTCCATTGATGTAATACAATTTAGTTTTAAACTATTTAAGAATATAAGTAAATACTAAGTAAAATATCAATAGGTAATAGTAGAATAACTGAGCTACTATAATATAAGTTTTTAAAACAATGTTATATTACCATAATTCTAAAATCTCCTTTCATATAACGTGAGCAACGGCGGTTAACAATGGATTAAATATTAAAAGAGCCGCGAGAGAAACTCGTTTCTACGGGTTTTTAAAAAAGGTTAAATTGTCTCAAATATGAATACGGTGTATTGTTTTTAGCAATGAAAAGAATAGTCTCGTTACGTTTGTTAAGCATATAATAGCTTGCAGACGTAAATCTCGTGCAAAATATATACAGAAAATAATAATAACGTAAACAAGTAATAAAATTACAAAAAATAAAAATCACCCGACAGCTTCGTTTAAATAGGCTTTTTAGCATTACCCTGTAACATGTAACATATGCTTTTAGCTTCCAAATTTAAGACTTTGTTGAGTAGTGTGTAGTCTTTTCTACTAGGTAGGATCTGATCAAAAATTTAGAGAAATCCTCTCTTAGTGCAGCCCTAAATGGCGTTTTCATCTTTCTGGGTACAGTCTGACATGACTAAGCATTGCCGATTTTTTTTTGGATATGAATAACATTCGCCGTTACAATTTCTTACTAGGTGTAGACTGCGCGCGTTGCTACGCCATCAACTAAAAAAATCATTGGAATGAGAGTGGCGTCATCTGTTGAAAATTGGTCGTACCCACTCAGAAACCTTTGTGGGCTTATGCACAACAACTTTGCCAAAGATCACATAATCAAATGCATAGTTTACTATTCTATAAAGGATAAACAGACAAATATTTATTTTTATATATATAGAAGATAGGTATAATTTGTTTAATAACGATGAAATTTTAATTGTATAATAACGATGAATTAGCTTTAGATTTAAAATTTATTATGTAACTCATTTATGATTGCTATATTACAGGCAAACTCCTGTTTTGAATTTATTCAAATGACTATGATTTTTTTAACAAACCGATTTTGATAAAACAACTGTAAATGTTTTGCTGCGTTAAAAAAAAAGCAATTCCTGAAAATTTTAATCAAATTGATTTGGTGTATTTGTAGTTTTTTTTGGCGTGATCATACATATAGACAGACCGACAAAAAAGTCAAAAATATTTATTTGTTTCTTATTACTCTTTTTAAGTGTCCCTCTATCCATTTTAGTCAATGTACAGACAAAAATATTTTACTGTTTTATTATACGTACAGATAAAAGCAGTTTCGGTGTCGGTCACAGAAACCTTTAATATTGGTAATTAGTCCCAATTACACAATGCCTTTGGGCGATAATGTTCGATATGATGTATGTATTTTTTATACAAAGACAAAAAAAACGAAATATGTGAAAATAAATAAATATTCATTTCTTCTTTTTGTCAACTCCATGCTGTATCCCGCATAGAACAAGTTTGTAAGAAACCTAGTATCAAAGCACTGTTCTCCATCTTCTGCCCAAATTCGAGACATCGTGTGTTGAATCGTCATACTTAAAGCCACAATAGGGCGGAAAAAAGGAAACAATTTTCCAGGGTTGGCATCAAACGGCCACGATTGGTCTCGAATTTAAAATATATTATAGTTTTATGCAGTCTAGTTAGACAAACTATGAAAGTATGTAAGGATTGATATTTGCTCACTTTCACGCATAAACTAATGAACAGATTTAGATGAAACTTTTCAATAATATAATTTATACATCAGAATTACATATAGGCTACAATTTAAGAAAAAAAATAAAAACTTGGCTATAATAATAGCAATAACTTAAAGTGAACGAAGCCGCGTATAGATCCTTAGGTAGTAGAACAATAAAAAAAATATCTCCTTATCTACGATTAATAAGTACAGGTTTAAAAGAAATAAAAACTGTTTTATGTAACAATATATGTATACATAATACGTAGTTCTATCTCACGTCAAAGAAGTAATTGTGCGCCTCGATCTGTTCTAAGCTCCAAACGAGCTAAAGGTCACGCTTGTTAGTTGAATCGGGTTAATGTTTGAAGTTTGCCTTCAATATTTGGGCGGGCGAGATTTTTTATTTATATAAAAGACGCGTTTTTTTACAGCTTTTCTATGTTGATTATTTATATTTCAGTTGAAACTATACGAACGCTCTTTACGTAACTAGACAAGGCAATTAAATGTATTTTTAATAAAAAAAATGTCATATACCAACAAATTATTCTTGTATCAAATATATAAAAATTAAATCAAAGTATCCCACACACAGCAGGCTAGGCAAAGGGAACCTATTGTTAAGACAATCCGTTCTCCGGTTTTCAAAAAGTTCATAGTCATTTTTAGTGTTCAATATTTTTTAAGGAAAAAAACAACCCTTACAAAAATTATCTGTTGTCGGTCTATCTGTATTTATGTCTATTTATCGGTCTGTCTGTCAAGACCCTTTATCTCACGAACGCTTGGAGATATCAAGTTCAAATTCAAATCATATACTCAAATCTACGACCCCATGATTTACTGATAAAAAACATATTTCTATATTAACTTACAAGATTATATCGCAAAAAACTCGTATTTCGACACTATCAAGGTAATCAAAATTTACTTCCGGTGGACCTAGAATTATGAAATTTGGCAACTAGCATTTACTAATTCAGGAAAAATCTAAAAACTATACATTTTTGGTTAAATCTTAAAAAATAGCCCGTATGTACCAAAATAACGCATATTTCGACACTATAAAGGGAATTTAAATTAATAAGGTACTTCCGGTTGACCTAGAATTATAAAATTTGACAGGTAGCTACAGATAGTACTAGTTTCGTAAACTATACAATTGTGGTTAAATCCTAAAAAATAATAGCCTTAAAATTTAACAAAATTTGGTATTAAAGCCACTAGTTCAAATCAGGTATCAGATGAAAGGGCTCTGGCTTAGTTAAGCCTGAATTTCAAAAAAGGCTCGACACCAATCCATCCAACCATCCAATTTTTGTATGGAACCCTCGGTGAGCGAGCCCGACTCACGCTTGTCCTTTTTTTTAAATACTAGTACTGACAACAATTATGCTTGCACGTTATAGATTATTATTTTCTGCTGTGCCACGTGGCCACCGTGTAAGTTTTTTGTCTAAATTTTCTTAAGCTTTGAATAATTTTCTGTATCTCCAATTTTAACTTTAAATTAAATGAATTTTCAGTAAGTTTTTTTTTACGAAATAATATATGAAAAGTATGTATAAATACATATATTTTTTGATATCACATATATGATAAGCGAAACAGTTCTCTTAAAAAACGAAAGTACCAAAAAATCCCAAAAGCCCATGTTACTTTTCATACTATAGTTAAAAATATTAATTTAAAGAAATTATTAAATACAACCTTTCTAATTTATTTATGTACTTAACAAATCAAGCCCTTTCATTTGATATCCATATTAGGTTGTGCAAAAAATTGTAATCTGCCATTTTGTTACGGCGGTTATTTTGGATTAACAACAATAACTTCATTGACGTCAGAACTAACGTCGTAATTCAAATTTCACCACAATCGGATACTGGAAAACGAATATATAAATAAGAAAATAGTAATGAAGCCATCCTGGTATGGCATACTAGGAACAACGTTTGACTATAAATGCGATGATTTAATATGCAATGGCTCAAATTCAGGCGGAAAGTGGAGAAGGGAGTATTTTTATGCTGTCTTAAATCTGTTAATCTTTAAAAATATATCAAAGATACTGAAGGTACATATAACTTACCAGATATAAGTTACTTACTCGTATGTAGCTTATAAATGATTATCCATTTCAAATTTTAATAACATTTAAATACAACATTCTGTTCCAGGATCCAAGAAGAACAAGACAAGGAGAATAGTATCAATACTCGGTCTTTTCGAATTATCCATGGGTGATCATCCACGAGCAGATGGGCTATCAGAACTAGCTGCAGCCAAGTTGGCGGTGCATCATGTCAATCAAAAGACTTTGTTACCAGGATATAAATTACATCTTATTACAAATGATACCAAGGTTTGTCTGAAAATTTAATTATATTCTATTTTTTACACTTTAAGACATATTAGTGAAAATATAGGCAGAAAAAGAAGAGAATGATATATCACTTTACTCTTTACTTATAAAGGCTGTCGAGGCGTAGCGACACAGCGTCTAACACGGGGGAACGAATTATTTTCATTTCCGTGAAAAGTAAGGGATAAAGTATCTTAATACTAGCATTTTAAATCGCGCAGCCACGCCTTATGCTTGATATGACAATACCCCAATTTGTCCGAATAGCATTTGAAAACAAAACCAACTTTTAACAAGAGAATTCTAATACATTATAAGAAATAGCTTTGTTACTTTTGCATACAGTGTGATCCAGGAGTAGGAGTAGACAGGTTCTTCCACGCTCTATACACAGAAAGAGAGTCTCGCCTAGTGATGCTCCTTGGCACCGCGTGTTCTGAAGTCACTGAGAGTATCGCCAAGATTGTACCTTATTGGAATATTGTACAAGTATGTATTCAATGGATTTGGCTTTGAACTTGAAATTCTTTCTTTCAGACACTAAATTCATTCTTTCAACTTTAAGTTCATCTTTTAACACGTCAAATATTTTTTTTGCTGAATCTGATGCGAGAAGAGTACATTTAGAGTTCAATACTTACATAAAGAAAATTGTTGATTCATAGCGCGTCAAAACCGTATTAAGTTACAACTTTGAGAAACTTATTTTAAACATTTTTGAAGTTTTCACTATTCCACACTATTTCCACATTGAGAGAAAAAAAATATAATTTTGGTTTTTTTAAAAAATATATATTATATTATATTTTTTTTAAATATATTAGAAAGATAACAACATAACATAACATGTTATTATTTTCTTTTGCCGAATAATAATACCTAAGCAATTATCTTTGATATTTTTTTAAAAATTTCTCTAAATAAATGCTAAACAAAATAAAAAGAAAAAACATTGATACGAATATAATATATATGGTTTAGTAATTATAAATGCTTGGTTTCTAAGACAAATATCGCTACGTTCAAATGTCAATACGTTTTCTAAAAAAATAATTGAGAAAATTACATTTTCTTTAACGTTGGTAAGATTAAAAATAAGGAAACTTGTAGAAGTGTGAAACGATATCCATTAAACAGCTTCTATGTGTTCATTTTATGACTTTATGACTTTGTCATTAAAAGACAATATTTTTATATAATACGTAATACAAAAGTCTTTAAATTTCAATTATCAAATTTTGATTAATATCCGGCTATTACAATTTGACGCTAGAGTGATGCTTCAGTATATATGCAATTGTAGGTCAACGCAAAATACAACTTATTAAAATTAACAAACTTAAGTTTGCAATCATTTTGCAAGTTTTCACTTCTTGCTAAATTTTATAGTTGTAAGTCTACGGAAATATCCTATAGATTTTGATTAGGCGAGGAATTTCATACAAAATATAGCAAAATGTAAAACGATGCATAATCGCTCGTATCTCGTATCTTTTGTGCTCTAAGAGACCGCAGACCTGAATATCTTAACAGACAGACAGACCACTTGACACAACAAAGTGATTCTATAAGAGAGTTTTTTTCTTTTGAGATGTGGATCTAAATGAATGCGATAAATTATACAAATATCAAAAATAAGATCACGATACTTATTTAGAAAACGTATAAAAATTTAAACGTATCGGTATTTGATTTGAACCCGCACCTCTTGGATACCGTTGAAGCGCTCTGGCCGCTAAGCCATACGTTCTCAGCAAATTACGTCGAAATTCTTATACGCTATACCCAGACCCATTGACCCATTAAAAATTTTCGGCACGTTATGAATCCTAAAAAACTTTACCATTTCCATAAGTATATCTGCGCTACAAAAACACATTTTTATGAAATGGCTCGCTTCACATCTCTCTATAACGGTTAGAGGTCACTAAAATTTCACGCTATACAAAAGAAAGCTGAGTACCTGCAGTCTTAAGCGGTTTCGCATTTAAACCGCATTTCTAAACACTTCTCTTCTAAGGAACTGACCTGATTATATGCATTTAGAGCTGGAATTAGAAATGGTTTTTACAAGCTACGAACTTAATAATACTACAGATTCTTAAGAAGGGTCATACTTTTGCCGGCATAACAAGGTAGAAACAGCAAATATGGATCTTAAGATTAGGACACTCCGTTCCTGACTCTCCACTCAATTTTTTGAGATATTGTGTTTTGGCGGAAGTCAACGCCGCTCTTTATCTACCAGATTAAGGAAATGGAAATAAGCAAACATACCTTAGTAGGATCGATCGATCACCACATTCACTTTGAAAAACAGACGGTCTCTTTGGAACAACGCGGCTTTTTAGGTTAAAATTAAATTGAATTATTAAATTAAAGTTTCTATTATACAAAAAGTTATATTTTGAAAATTTATATTAAAATCACCTTTTTTATTTAGAAATTGGTCTGTATATCGAGTAAAAATTCTGCACGAGAACTAAGTGACTTGTGAATTATTGAAACAGTAAAATAGCAAACATAAAATTTATATATACTCGTTCGGCGGAACTCAACGCTGTTACTATTTAGGTCTGGTTCCTACTTAGATAGGCCCGTTTGGCACTCAATACGCAATATCTTGAAATCAAGCGCAAAGGTTCTCTCTCTGCATACCCTTATAGTGTACCTGGGAAAAAAATCGTAAAGCTACTAGACAATGAAAACTATATCAACCACTGCACTCCAATGACCTTAAAATCATTTAACTTTTAACCTTTATATTATTATATCCATTGAATTCTTATGTTGAAGTCTAAATTAATTTTACTAAAAGTAAAGTTTTGGTTAATCAAGAAACTTGTATAACGATGAAATTTAGATAAATTTGAAAATTTATAATTTATTTACAAGCTTAGTACATTCAGTATGGATAGTAACAAAATAATTATTTTTAAGTATTTTTTTTTAATTTTACAAAACATTGTATATATTTTGCAAAATAAAAAAAATACAATGAAAAAAAAAAACAGTCTTAGGCACATTCCTTCTTTGTACCTACGAATATGTATGTATGTATGTAGATAGCAAATTATAGGCTTGGGTATAAAGATGTATGTACATCACTAACAAGACAAAATGGAATAAACAAAAGGGGACAAAAGGGACTCATTATGGGTTTCATGACTCTAGATACCCTACACGTGACCCCTGGGCAGTGCTAAATGGACAACATTCTTTCCGGTGGCAGGCTTCGGCAGTGGCTGGTTACCACCCTACAAGCTAAATCGTGCCGCCAAACGGGATCACCGTGTTCCGGTACGCAGCTAGTAGTAGCCTATGTGGAGGTTGGGTCTGTGCAGTTGCATCTTGATAGTAAGCGGTTTGGAGCAGCTGATTGTTGCGGCACCGGGTGTCTGGCTCTGGAGGCTAGCGGGATCCGAAGCACGGTGCACCGCTGGCCGACCGTAGGCAGTTGGGGGCCCAAGTAGCGGGAAAGCCACCCGTGAAAGGCTGCCCCGCCACCTGACGAAAAATCCCGGGTTGTTCCACCTTGCCGGTTGGCGACCGGATGGGAGGGCCAGGTGAACATCCCCGGGGGGGTTCGGGCGTCCCCGCGGTCTCCAAGCCAGCCTCTTCTGTTTGTGGTCGCAATCAGCTCACTCCTCTGGCTAAACGAATCAAGATGCCTCGCACAACTGCCTCCCTCCTGCCTATTCACTTCTTCCCTCTTCTTAAATTAAAAAATATGAAGCA
>DWMY01001926.1:0-13068 GCA_018249775.1 Heliconius hecalesia formosus
TTTTGGGTTAAAAAAGTGGATTTTAGAGTAAAATTAATGTTATTACGTCACATAAGATGTGCGCCATTTTGAAAACGACTCCGCGCCCTCACGACGGTCACTCGTATATAATATTTATATACTTGCCTGTGTTTTAAGAAAATTGTCTAATCATTTCAATTTTAATTATAAATAATATAAAAAAGCTTTCTAGAACTTCCTTTCTTGTCTTAATAAAGTATAGAAATTAAATATTTAAGATCGGTTTAAGTCCTAAGTATTATAAGACACTCGGGGGAATTAATTCATTTCCTAGCTCTGTCTGTCTCGCACAATGTCTGGAAAAAGTGAAAATGCGTGGGGAACGGAGTGTCTTAACACCATGTCATTTCTACAAACCGTTCTACGAGTATATGCGGGAAACAGCGTGAAGCGAAAATAAAATGATAAAAAAGCTATAATTTTACACAATAACTAGATACAAAATACAATTTGTTTAAAATTCTTACTCAAATTAAAAATAGGAAACTCTTTTTCACATTGAAATTTTTTCGAAAATATTTTTTTCTTAATGACTAATATGATTATCTCTATACTTAAATGAAAAAATCTTAAAAATGCATTCTTTTAGCTTCACACGGTATGTCGCATATAGCAGGGTAGGCAGAAGCAACCTGGAACCTAGTGTGAAGACACTCCGTTTCCACTAAAACATACTTTCGTTCCCCATTTTTGACCGAACAGAGATACATTATTTATAATTATATTAATACTGAGTGACTGACAGACAACGCACAAATGAAACTATGCAGTGTAGAACGCAGATTTCTTTTATACGTATGTACTCTTCGGAATTGTAGAGGAGTGCTAAAAGAGGATTTTTCAAAATTCCTACAGGGGCCAGTAAAATAGGTTTTTCCGTTTCAAGTCTAACGTCCATGCAAAATTGGTAATGACAACTATAGCATATCTAAAAAGAATAAATAAATAAATGGCCTAAAGCTGCATTCCACAGTCTCCGCTGTCTTCTATGGCAAGGTAAGCAGGGAGAACCTAGTGCTGAGACTCTCCGTTTCCTATTTAACACAGAATTTTCAAGGCATTGCGTGTTGAGAGGTGGGACTCATCTCCGCGGTTTGCCTCATTTATAGTACGAAGAAATTAATATATTAAATATTTTAATGAATGGGTGGGAATCGAATCTACAATCGTTACTTTTACAATCACACGCTTGTGCTCTACGCCATTACGATCTCAGTCTGTAGAAGAATATGCCAATAAATTGAGTGAAGAGTCCTTATAGATATAAAAGTACTACTCATTAAATATGTAGAAAGTTCCCTTGAGCAGGTTCCATTCGATAATAATTTATGAGACTCGATTAGAGTCGACTGTTGAAAGTAATCTATGCTAGTGATTAAATCGTAAATACGTGTTAGTACTAGTTGACTGTAGGTACATCCCGCAAAAACACCTGAACGGATTCTTATAACTTTAAGTATGAAACAATAATCACCCGCCGTATGTAAAGCGTTAACGCGACGGCTATTAGTTCGATTCTCATTTTGGGGGATTTAATAATTTTCTGCTACTAGTTACAAGATAATGTGCGTAATATCTCAAAAATTGTGATGCGTATGGGGAACCATATAACGTTCCCTCTGCCCACCCTGCTGTATGCGGGATGCAGATAGTGAAGCTGATATAAATATTTTATTCAATTGTAAAACAATCACTATTGTATTGTTATCGTATAAACCTTTAACCCTCCTTATGGAAAAAAAATAAAACACATAGAGAGAATGTAAAGCTGCTAAAACGGTTTTTTGTCGTTATAGAGTATAAACATATTTAATACAAAAATACAAAATCAACCTTTATTTTAATTCACACAGTAGAGACTACAAATCAGTCTTAGAAATTGTAAAAACCCTCTGATAATAAGTATACACATACTCATCGTTTTTTGTCTCTCCTGAGAATTTGCTAACTGCTTACACTCTAAGCCGACGATATAAAAATCTTGCGTTACTTGGTGACAAACAGACAACGCACAGATAAAACTAACTCCAAGAGTTGAAAAAAATAAATTTGGCATGTAGGTAGGTGAGAAAGTGTAGGGGAGCACTTGGGAAGGAGTTCTTAAGTTCAGTTAGTTCCCATGTACGTCTTAAAGTCTGTTAAATTATACTATTTTAACGAAAACATAAAATCAAGAGTTTATTGAAATGAGATCTCTGAGTGAAACGAGGGCAGAGCGCGTATGAAACAGTATTAAAATGTGATCTACGTATAATAATGTATCAGCGTCCAGATGTCAAGGGTCGATGCACCGCGATAACGCTTGCAAAGTGCAATCACTAGCTGTATAGCTATATATAAAAGTCAATATTGTTTTGATACTCCGCTTTCTAATACAGAATGCGGCGTTAAGTTCCGCCACTCAACACGCATTGTCTGGATAATTAGATTATTATTAGTTAATTAGGCAAAGAAGTGTGTACTAGGTTCCCTCTGTACCCTGCTATTTGCGGGATTCAGAGTTAATCTAAAAAAATTAAGATCTTTTTAATTCCTGAAAGTTCAAACTTTACGCCAAACTTTTAATTCTCATTATATCATAAAATGAGTTGGATCATTTAAAAAAAAAAGAAAATTCTCATCTTATCAAAAGCTACTGTTAAGAAACACTGCCCTCCACTTTTTCCAGACATTCGTGTGGCTGAACTCTACGCCTCAACTCAATAAACGAATCTAAAGTCTCGAATCTCGGTGAACTGGACAGTGTGTGGGGAGTGTAACATGACAGTAGGTTCATTCCCGTGTATCCTACGGTGTGGGATATAGATAAAATATTATTAAATGATTAACATTAAAAAGATAAAGAAATAGAGGCCAGTCGTGGGTTCGATCCCCACTCGAGGAAATGAAATATTTATTTAAATTTATATTTTCATTTCATCGTTCTGGTGTCGAGGCTAAGCGCGGCGTTGAGTTCCACCACTCAACACGCAATACCGCCAGAACTGGGCGGAAAGTGGGGAACGGAGTGTCTTAACACTAGGTTCTCTCTGTAATTAATTAATTTATTTTTATTAAAAAGATATTGTATGTATCTCATGCACGCAACTTGGTCAAAACATTGTCTTGTACTGGCATCGCTCTCTTCAATGTACTAATAGTAACTCTCTCGATGGTGCCCATGACTTTTTTACCATTTTTTCTTTCAATTAGCGTTTATAATATACATATTTGTAAAAGACCTTGGATATACTTTTTCTAAGGTTTCTTATAAAATAAGGTAAGTCCTCTACTAGGAGTAGTAGAGTTGTGTAAAAGTTTTTTAGTGCTTTTATTGTTATTATTATTTATTTTTATTGCTGTAATTACTTATTTTTGACAAGTTGATTAATCGCTATAATCTCACTCCTCCTGATTCGATTTGAAAAAATATTTTTGTGTTGAATAGTCCATTTATCGAGGAAGGCTATATTACATCACGATCATTGTACTCGCGTTCCAATTTACATCAGAACTCTTAGTTTCCGTACGTAAAAGTTATCTGATCCATATATAAAAACTGTTTTGTTACTGAATGATAGACAGACGCACGAACGCACAAACGGAACTTCATCAACCAACTCTCTACATTCCCAAACGTGAGTACTAAACGTACCCACGTTTGGGAGTCTAGAGGAGACCCAAGAGGGGAGAGCTCGAAAGAAAAGAATTTAAGAAATTAAGACTAGTGATGATTGTAAGCTCTATTCCAATTAGGGAAAATGAATGTTTTTGTTTTCTCGTTGTGGTAAAAAGACAAAATGCGGCGTTGAGTTCCGCCACTTACACAATGTCATGATACAGTACGGTACGGTGCGTTGGAGACAGAATGTCTTAATACTAGTTCTCCCTGCTTACACTGCTTTATCTGGGATATAGCACAAAGCTAACAAAAAACTATTACGATATTCTTAATGGTTTGCCCACTTTCATTATCGTCGTCACTCAACCTACATTTTTTAATAATGTTTATTTATATTAAAATGAAGTCAAGTGGGGGCCTTTACAAGTATTTATTCGTTTACTCATTACATTGTTATTATAGCAAGCCTAGTATTAAAAGTAGAACAAGAACCTACTACCGCTTAGCCCTCCCTAGGTTCTCGTCGCTCTTCCTACCGCAGCTTGAAGTTTTATTTTAGTTCAAGGCCTCTTTTAAAGCTTTCTAAATTTAGGAATTTTGGAAAAGAAAAAATCATGAAATAACCAGAGTCAACGTCGCTTATTAACTCCAACAGTGGTACATTTGTACTTTTTGGAATATTGCAGGGACGCTATCAAAATTTGTAAAAAATCTTTCCGTGTACTCGTACAGTCGCATAATTAATTAAATTGTTTTTTACTTTGCTGCACCAAATGAGCATTATGCTAAGTTACTAATACATAATAGACTATCAACCACTACTAATTCTGGATGGAGTTTATAAGAAATATAACTAATACATACATACATACACATTGTATCTACCTAATCTATATAAAGTAAATAAAAATCCATAAAACTCATAGACGCAGGGTCGGCCACACACACAAGAAAAAAAAGGCAAATACAAAAAAAAGCCGTTAACCATTCGTTGCGGCTGCAGCTTAAAAAATGAACCAATGGTGAATAAAAAAATAGACCAATAGAAATTGATCTAGGAGTGCTCAGGATGCGCAGTGCGGGCCAATCGGATGCGCACGCGCAGGCGCCCTACCACTGGCCCTTAATTTCCTAGTCATATTCGTCTTTCCCTTTCTTGACTTTTAGTTGAACTTAAATTTGAGATTTGATTTTTTTGAGTTGGTTTTAAAAGAAATTTAGGTATTTTTTTTTGAGCTTAAAAGCTTTTTGGGATTATTTTGAGATTTTAGCTCTTTTTGTAAAGGTTGAGGATGATAATTTTTGTGGTTTTTTATGCGTGTGTAGAATATTACAAGTGTGGATGTGTTTTGTTTTATTTTATCTACTTCTGGCATAAATTATTTTATATTTTGGTAATATCAAACTTAATGTGAATTTGTTAACTGTATCGGCTTTATTTTATTTATTTTTAATCGTTGTAAAAAATATTATAAAAATAAATAATATATGTTAAAAGCTTCAACAAAAAAAATTATAATATAATGTAGACATAGGCACAGTAAGCATCCCTTTTTATACTATTACAAGTAGTAATACTTACTTACTTACTTAGCTTCACGCTTTATCCCTTGCGGGGTAGTCAGAGAGAACGGAGCGCCAAACGCTACGGTCTCTGCATACCTCTTTCGCCTCGTCCACTGTCATCAACCTCTTCATACATGCCCTACGGGAGGTCCTCATGCTTTTTACGTGACCTTCCTCCAGTATCTTTGATACTGTGTTTTCGAAGGTCAACCGAGGTCTTCCCCGACCTCTCTTACCGCTCACTTTTCCATCATAAATCTTTTTTGCCATTCTTTCATCACTCATTCGTTCGACGTGCCCAAACCAGCTGAGCACGTTCTTCTTCATCCTCACCGTGACATCCTCGCTAGTACCTGCCATTCTGTGTACCTCTTCATTGCGGATTCGATCAGCTAAATTGACACCGCATATCCTACGAAGAGATCGCATCTCCACGGCATTCATCTTTCTTTCATTCTTCTTCTGTAATACCCACGTTTCGCTGCCGTATAACAGCGTCGGTACCAAAACTGCATTGTGTACGGCCAAACGCGCAGCTGTGCTGACGTTTCGCCGTCTCATCAATGCAGCTAAGGCTCCGTTAACTTTGTTACCAGCAGCGATACGCCTTTCCACATCCATCTCGTATCTTCCATCTCTACTGAACATACTTCCCAAGTATACCACTTCATTCACTTTTTCTAATATCGTACCATTTACACTGATCTTGCATTCCGTCCTTTCTTCATCTCTTTCAAAAATTACTAAATAATTTAATATACTATTACTGAAATAAAAATATACAATAATAAGGATTTTTTGGAAAACCATATAGAAATTCTACATTTTTATTTCAATTCACAGTAACATAAAAATATATACTTAGGTACTAACATAGAAAAATTTGGTATAAATATATATTATACCATATTGTTTTCATTCTAAATGAAACTAATTTAAATGTATCGTACATTTTACGAATTCTTTACAATAAATCTTGGTAACGACTTTTATATAAAATACTCAAAATAAATAAAAAGTAAAAATAAAAACATCTTTTTCTTAATCAAAATTTAGTCCTATAGAATGTAATAGGAGCTTTCAATTATATAAGCTTAAACTCAAGTGGTTTACAAGTAACCTCTGAAGATTTCCACTATTCAGGTCCTGGCTCCATCTCAGACCAACTCGATTATACCATATTACTGTATTGTCATCCAAGCTACGTATAATTGGCAAGATTAATGATGATAAAATTATTACAAGTGGGTCAAAGTAGTTTTTGGTCAAAGCTTTAATACCAAATTCTGCCCCCTTTTTAAGGCAATTACTTTTTAGAATTTAACAATACATAGTTTTGAGATTTTTTTTCTTAACTAGTACTACATGTAGATGCTAGCTGCCAAATATCATAATTCTAGGTTAACCGGAAGTAACCTATTTGTATTGATTTCCTTGTGCCTCCAGTGTCGAAATACACGTTTTTGCAATATAAATGGCCATAATTATTTTTCAAGTAAATATAGAAATACGATTCTTTCAGAAAATCATAAGGCCGTAAATCTGAGTATATGGTTGGAAAGTTATCTCTCTGAGCAGTCTCAATGCTTTCGTTTCAGAGATTGTGTTAGTAATAGTCTTCCTATTGATTATGGGGCTACTCAAGGTAGTATTTTGGGACCTATATTATTCTTAATTTATATAAATAATTTGTATTCTCTAGTTTTACCACAAGGAAAAATAATATCATATGTAGATGATACTACCCTTATTTTTACTGCTGATACCTGGCCCGAAGTCTTTGCTGCTGATCAAAATGGCTTTGATATTGTCAATGAATAGCTACAAAATATTCCATTACTTTAAACACCGATAAAACTAAATATATTGCTTACTAGATTAATTTAGCAGACAAAGTGAGAGATATAAACTAATATCACATTTTTGCTGTCAGAAGATAAATTGTCAAATCAATTAAACAAGTGAATTTGATTAAATATTTAGGCGTAGTTATAGATAGCCACCTTACCTTTCAACAGCATATAGGTACTTGCTGTGTCTAAAACAATATGTAAATTAATACTAATACAAAAACCTCAGAAACTTTATTGAACCGATTATTTTAGAAGGAATATACTTAGCACTTTGCCAATCTCTGATCTCTTCGTAAGGTGGTGCCTCTAAGATAATTTTAAAATCTCTTGAGGTTGCGCAACGGTCATTTCTCAAAACCTGCACCTTCAAGCCATTACTATCTCCAACTTTCGAATTATATCAATATTGTCAAGTGCTAACAGTACGTCAGATATTTATTTTTAGTATTTTGTTAAAGCAGCAAACGGATGTAAAATATAAAACTACAACACTTTATAAACGCAGAAAGCATGCTGTATGCGTGAGCTCTAAAACATCTAAAACTATTAAGGCCTTAACTTATTTAGGGCCAAAATTGTATAATATAGTAAACAAAAACCATGACATTTATTCTGCTAATTATAAAACATGCAAGATCAAAATGTTTGAGTATTTAGTAACCTTATCATATGATGAAACTGATAGATTTTTGTGCCGACAATAACTGAGTATTTGTAATATACAAGTATATTTATAATATACTTACCTTTTGCTATTTATCACTTTATTTACTACTAACAACTTTGAATTGTCATAACTATACACGTATATATGTAAGTATATCAAAATAATTTTCTGATGTATGCAGTTTAATATATTTTATTGTTTACATAACTATTACTTGTTTATAAATGTCACCAATGCTGAGTGGTTACTGGTCTCCTAGTACAACAACAGGGCAACAGTGGCGTCCACGAAAATTGCACTAACTGTATAGCTAATCTATTCTAAGATAGGTATCTTGTGCTTAAGAAACTGTACATGGTGATAATCAAGTTATTATTATTATTATAAAACAGTTCCTTTTTCCTTAAAAGGTACGTAACCTTAAAAAGGGGGCTAAAATAAGTATCATTTTATAATGGTTTTTAGGACTCCGTATCTTTTAAGGAAAAAGGAACCTTTATAAGGTCACTTTGTTATCCTTCTGTCTGTCACTCAGTATGTTTGTTTGTCTGTGTGTCTGTCAAGAGCCTTTATCTCAGAAACCCTTGTAGATATTGAGTTGAAATTCAAACCACATACCTATAACTACAGCCACATGATTTCCTGAAAAAAAAACGTATTTCTACATTTACCTTAAAAAAAAGACATGACCGTTTATACTGAATTTCAGAAAAAGCTCAATTTTTTGTATGGAACCCTCAGTGTGCGAGCCCGACTCGCGCTTGTCCGGTTTTTTTTTTCAATTTATAATGATTTATAGTAACGTATAGTTTTTATATTTATCATGAACAAGCGCATGTCATAATGTGATCTATATTATACATACTTACTAATGTAGGAATCATCATCAATCAAGTGGAGAACGGATTCTCCACGTTTCGCCGAATTCTCGAGTCGAGCGAGGAAATTAAATGATAAAATAATTCATTCCTCCCAATGGAAATCGAACCCATAAACAGTGCATTTGTGCCGCTGCTCCACGACGGCCTCGTTTAAATAGAATTATCTTATCTCAAATAAGTCGTGAGCTGTCTCGTCGACGCGAAACTTTTTATAACTCTTGTACTAGACACGTTTCACAGTAGTCGTATCTTTCTTAACGGACTTCTCTATGAAAAGGAGGTTTTCAATCCGACTGCATTTTTTTATGTGTTAGAACTTTTCACTGGGTGAACCGATTTTGATGATTTTTTTTACTTGAAAGCTAGTGCTTTCCGTGTGGTCTCATTTTTTTCAGTCCATTTCTGACAATGATGAAATCACATAAGTCTTAAATTTGCATTAGATATGTGCGCGACAAATGGAGGAGTAACTCAATATCACGCTAACTGATTCCGATGATTCTTTTTTATTTGAAAGGATACACCTCAAGGATAGTTTGGCGAAAGTTTGGTTAGGTTCTGATTACGGGATCCGGTTGGAAATGGTATCTGTGAGAAAATCAAATAAGTGTTAAATTAGCATTACGTACTCGTATGTGCGCGATAAATCACCAAATAGATTAATATCACGAAAAAACTTCAAAATTATAAAATCTTGATTTAATTATTGCCATTTAACAAAATCAAAGTACGTTTTACATTATGTAAAAATATCTTTTATTTTTTAGTTCGTTGTTTTAAATCGGTTTTTCTTAAAAAAAAATTGTTTTTTTTTTTTAAATTTAGTGCACTCCTGTCGTAGTGCTCCCCTACAGTCCCTTAACCTACCTACATAAAAAAATGTTAACTTATTTTATATATATGGATAACCATTTTTGATAAAGTTATAAGCAACGTGCTTGTAACAATGTTTAAATGCGGCCGATTTCTTTTATTTACTATATAACAAAAATATAATGAGGCCAGTCGTGGCGCAGGGGGAAAGCGCGCGATTGTCAATGCGACAGGTTGTAGTTCTATTCCTCGCTTTAATGAGGCAAAACTGAGACGTTGAGTTCCCTCACTCCACACGCAATACCTCCGCAATTCAGCTTAAAGTGAAGAACAGAAATGTCTTAATGGGAACGAAGTATCTTAACACTAAGTTCCCAGATTCCTAAGATTGCTAAGTGCGGAAAACTGCGTGAAGCGACAAAATATACTGTAATATGTGTTTTGTCTGTCTGTGGGTGGAGTGTCCTGATATATGCTACGGAGAATTCACTGTATCCAGCATGTAACGTTAGAAACACATATTGCATGTTGAGTTCACTTATTATTTCCCTTCTCTACTACTACATTATAAAATAGTATTTTTCCCAAAACCAATAATAGTAAGCAGACTAGGCAGATGGATGGATTTTCCTCAAATGTGAATCGAACTCACTATCATTGTGTTGAGAGATACGCTATTCTATCACTGTACCGAAGTGTATTTTAAAATTCATGGATAGTTGGTGGTTTATTTATAGGTTTATTTAAATCAGGATGTATTGACACTTCGGGCGCGCTGTCAGCGGTCAACGGGTGTAGGTTCTAAATAAACTCTCAAAGTATTTTCGATATTTGTGAAGCTTAACGCTATAATAGCGCAGTAGAACAGTATGTGATTGTAAACGTGATGGCTCTTACTTTGATTCCCACTCAGGGGAAGAAATAATTTTCATTTTCTCACTCTGGTAATAAGGCAAAGTGCGGCGTTGAGTTCCGCTATACTACATACAAAATCTTTAAAAAACTGCAGTACGGAGTACTAAATTTTCGTTACTTATCCTGCTATGTGGGAAAAAGCGTGAAAGCTTGTAAAATAATTTTCATAGTATTTTCATTGTATTTTGTTAGATTTTAATTTCCCCGCTCTGTGGACATAGCGACATGGAACCCACACCCATCGCGATTACAGTCATAGAGCCCTCATTACGCCCTTTTGCCCACAACGGCCTCAATTTTTAATTTACCTCTAATTTTATGTTAATTTTCATAAAATGAGACTCTCGAGACACTCGCTGGAGTGCTCGTAATCAAAATAATTAATACAATTTCTAAAAAAAATAAGCGCATGGCCTAGATTTTTTAAAGTACCTAAGAACCGACACGTTCATATTCAAAACATATTTAAATTATTACGTTACGTTTGTTGCTTCCTGACATTATTATAAACTAAATATCAATTGAAAGCACAACAATATAAGACAATTGAGGCGCACACAGGACAGGTTATGAGTTCGATTACCACTCGAAGGATTGAAATATTTAATATTTTCATTTTCTCGTTCTGATATCAAGGTCAAGCGTTGAGTTCCGCTAGTCATTACGCAATGACTAGAGACAATTCGGTGGAAGGTCGAGAACGGAAGTGTCTTAATGGAAACGGAGTGTCTTAGGACTGAGTTTTTAGGTACCCTCTGCCTATCCTGCTATGTAAAAGATGTAAGAGACACAACGCACAGATGGAACTACACAACGTAGAAAGAAAAAAAAAAGAGAATTTACTCATAGGATGAGGCCGTTTCTATGTCAATCACGAATGTGGATGTTAAAGTAAACAAGCTTTATTGATATATGTATGTATCAATAATATACATACTTTATACTATATAGGATAGTCGCTCTGTCTATAGGGGACCCCCCCAAACCCCGTGTTAAGGCAATGCGTTTTTGACGCACTGCCAATTATCGCAATATTAAAAATATATTGTTACAAAATAAGTATTTTATTGAATTGGCTGAAACAGTCGTTTCATGATGTCTTTGAAATGACAACGACATTAGATTACGAAAGTAATTCAGATAAGAAAATAAATAATTGTGTAGCTCAAGCGGGCGAAGCCGCGAGCGGGCCGCTATATTATAATAAATAGATTGTCAACTCGTTTATTTAGAGATCTAAATCTAAAACATTCTCAAGGCATGATATATTTAGCATGTGGAGTGGTGAAACTTAACGCCGCGCTTAGTCTACCAGAGCGGGGAAATGAAAATAACTTATTGTTTAGGTTCACACTGCTCCCGGCGGAACTAGACGCCACGCTTGCCTCATTACCAGATAGAGGAAATGAAAATATTAAATATTTGATTTCCTCGAGTGGGAATCGAACCCACAACCTGTCGCGTTTACCGTCACACGTCTGGCCTCTTCACGGTATAGATTCATAATAATTAACAGTAAAACTAATTAAAAATAATATAAATGTCTGTAGAGTCGCCTACTCACCTCGCCGCCTTGTCTGATATCGTTAGATTGCTTCATTACTATTAGATATACAGATATTAATATAACGATTTTAGTCCGTTTGTCGGTATAGTTTCTGTGGTATGACGTTATATATGATTGTATTTTTTGTAGCTGTATCCCGCATATATCCGCGTCGGCAGAGGGGACCTAGTGATAAGGGACTCCATCTCCACCGCACAATCTTTGAGATGTTTCCTGTTGAGTGATGGAAAACAACGCCGCGCTTTATCTTTGTACAAGAGCGACGAAATAGAAATGATTGATTCCCCCGTGTCGCTGTCCCGTCGACATCTAAACTAATATTATAAAACTGAACAGTTTTATAATATTATTTGCCGGTTGATCCTACGGTTAAGACACTTTGTTGTCCACTATCCATTCAAATCCAAGACGTTGCGTGTTAAATGATGAATCTTAACGCCGCTCTTATCTATACACACAATGAAATATAAAAATAAGTGATCTCATAAGGGTCCTGTTTTTACGTTTAGAGGTACAGAACCCTAAAAGTATAAGTATTCTGCACCTTCTCTATATACAATAAAATAGTGCCAAACTGTATACTCGCACACTCCCCCGTCCGCACTATTTTCGTAAAAATGGGTTCAAAATGTTTGCTTCACGTACTAATATATATATATTCGTATAATAAATCGGGTTTGACATTTTTTCACTCGTGCAAAATGCAATGCAAGGTCATGTGACGTCACGCGGCATGTGGTTATGACGTAATGCGTAACTTGACATGTAGAGGTAGCGCAGATTTATGATGTATTTTTTAATGTGAAATGAAATAGGTTTGTTATATTTAATTAGTGGGTTCCAAACGCAGCCAGAGGGAACCTTATGTTAAAGTACTCCGTTCCCCACACACCAATCTTTTTCGGAGATATCGTGTTGAGTGGCAGAGCTCAACGCCGCGCTTAGTCGGCCGGAGCAGGTTATTTAAGTATAATCCTAAGTGGGTATAAAACAAACAGAACTTGTTAAGATTTTTTCTATTTCTTTGTATTTTTGAAAATTATACACTGTTTCTTACGTACAGCAGGACAGGCAAACGGAACATATTGTTAAAACACTATTTCCCACTTTTAACCCAATTTTTGAGTCAACTTTGTTTTAAAACCAAAGCGAGGAAATAAAAATATTTCATCTTTTTTTCATTA
>DWMY01001927.1:0-13063 GCA_018249775.1 Heliconius hecalesia formosus
GGTTTTGATTCATTTTTGTTTGTATTGATGGCTATATAGATATTACATCATGTTAATTATCTGACATTGCATTGAAAGATTTTTTCTGATTATGCAATATGTTTGTAATTGATTTTATGAAGTTATTTAATTAGCATTATACTTTATTTGGAATAAAAAATTAAAACAATATATGTATATTCCAGCCTCCGCCTTCCTCTCAAATTTGGGTCTTCGTGTTGAGTGGCATAATTCAACGTCACTTTTTAACACACCACTTTAAAATACTTTTAAAACTACTTTTTTCAGTAGCTGGGGAAAATAGTTTAAAAATTATTTACATATAATCACTCCTCCGAGTGGGGATCGAACTCGCAACCGTCGCGTTTACAGATGCCACCAAGGTGGCTTTTTATTCTTTTTATTATATATTATAATAAACTGAACCAATGAACCTTCATTCCAGGTGGATTCCAAACAACGTATTACAGTGCGTAACTTACGTATAAGAGAGGACACGGCCAAATATTTGAGAAATTTGGATTTGAACTCCGCATACTACGATCCAAAGACCAGATCCATGAGGGACAATCCCAATCCTGAGGCTGCTGAGTGAGTTTTGTGTTTTTGTATGTATGTATATAATGTATATATAGCGATATGGATATTACAAAACTGACGAGTTGCTTTGGTTGGACGCGCTAATCTCAGAAACTACTAGTACAAATTGATAACTTCTTTATAATGTTCATTTACCATGGAAGGCGTTATAGCGATTTTTGCTCCTTCTTTTTCAATGAGATTACTTATGAAAATACATTGTATATATTATTGTCATATTATACTAAACTTTTGTATATAGTTATAAAGTCCATACAAAATAAAGTGATATGGCCGCTTTTGTCAATTTTGTTATTTTTAACACAGTGTAAAATAATAAAAAATATATGCTCTGTTTACATATGAAATTATGTGATATTTAAATTTAAAATATAAAATATAGATTAAAACTAGTGTTGCAACCACCAACCGGTGGTAGCAACCAAAAACCAAAGGCAGTTTTGCTAATCAGGAAAGTCAGCAATTAACTTGCTCTTTTCAATATTACAATTTAATATCACAATTCTTTCTTAGACTCCGCAATAAAAACTTATTTCAACACCTCTTTAATTTAGATCAGAGTACGCTGGTGAGAATTTCGTCCGTTTCTCCGGGGACACGGGGGCCCACGCCGCCGCCCAGCTGTTCGCGTGGGAGGCGCGCGCGCGCGGCTTGGATGTGCATTTGTTGGCCGAACCGACTAAGTTACAACAGCTGAGGAAACAGTATGAAATGCAGAAGGACATGTTTAAGACGCAGGTAAATTCATTTCCCTTTTTTAGCCGGGTAGACAGAGGGAACCTAGGGTTCCCTCTGTCTACCCGGCTAGGGTTAAGACACTTTTCCCACACAACACTTATTTTTTTAAATACTAGGTGTTGAGTATAGCAACTCACCGCCGCGCTTTGTCTTATTTACTAGAGATAGGAAATGAAAATTATTTATTCCTCCAAATATGAGTCGAATACACAGTCGTCGCTTTTAGTCACAAGCTTATATAAAGAAACTAAATAATATCTTTATTAAATTTGTCTGATACTAAATTGCTGAAAAACAAAACTCAACCGAAACTTACATGGAAAAAACTTGAATTTGGCATATAGGTACCAAGGTAAAGCTAAAAATGTATATTCATAATTAGTCTAAACTAAATGTGACTTTGCCGGCCTAAGCTTATTGTTAAAGTATACCCAAATTATATTAAGTATATAAAGTGCATCAAACATCCATCCTCACAAAGTTTTATATCTAAAATATTATATAGGATTTTTGTAGGACAGATAATACTCTAATTGAAATCATTTTCTTTTCATTTCAGGTAAAACAATCAGTCCTAGACAAATATGGTGGGGAAGAGCATCTCAAGGTGCCGCCCAAAGAGCTCCTCCTGGCGCAAAGCGAAGTGTTCGTCAGATACAACAGAGACGGTACTCTAGCCGGCGCGGCCGAGAAACAACTAGCTAAGTATGTTTTGTTTTTTTTTTATTTTCAGAAACAGAAAAAACATAGTGTGTGAACATAGTCTTACTTTTATCGCAGAAATAAAAATATTTCGTTGCCCCCAGTCGAAATCGAATCCATAACCACCGCGTTTACACGCTGCCCCTAAGTTACCAGCATGAAACTGAAAAAAACTTAAAGAGCTTTTGGATAGTGCTATATTCCTGTTAAGTTTAATTTTATATTTTTTTAACATAAATGATTTGGCTGCAGGAGTAAATATGAAGAAGATGTCTTAATAAATAATCACACGTCAGTGTGGGGTTCTTACTGGAGGGATGGCCAGTGGGGATACAAGTGCTGTCATTCCTTTATAAAGGTATGATTTTTTAAAATCAAATATACATAAAAAAGTATTTAAAAATCTAGTATTTTGGAAGCAGACAGGTAAAAGAAGTCGAGGTCTCCAATTTTGGTTATTTTTTAATTTATCTATACATAATTATTTGTTTTCAGACAAAATCTTAACGCTTATTGCTCTGAATTTCATTTCATAAAATAAAAACCATTTTTTTTTCTGTAAAAAATAAAATAATTTTATTTAAGTAAATTACCATTGAAAAGATCATATAAAGAAGAATCTATTCCATTACTTTATTTATTTATTTATTTGTCACTTATTAATACTGGACTATTATTACTATTAAAGACATACTTATATAAATAAGGTTATATATTTAATGTTTGGATATTTTGCAGTTCTATGCACAAATAGACAGAGGCATAGGAAGTTTAAAAAGAGGCCGTCTTGGCGCAGTGGTGCAATCCTGCTGGGACACAGTGTGAAGCTATAAAAGCCATAGTTTCATTAATCATATATTATAACAGCTTTTTACAATTTAAATTGTGTAAAAACCAAAATCAAAAAGGGACAAAATCTTCAAATATATCGATTTTTTTTGCTTTACACTGTATCCAGCATTTGCAGGGTGAGCAGAAGGAATCTGAGAACCTAGTATTAAAAAACTAAATTCGCATTAGAACATTTCCGTTCCTTGGCATTTTATCCTAGGCATTGCCTTGTTACCAAAGCGGGGAAATGAAAATATATTTTTTTTATTTTCCTCGAGTGTTAATCGAACCCACATCCTATAGCGTTTACAGTTGCACTCTTGTGCCTCTGTGCCAAGACTGGCCTCAGTGCTTATGTTATATTTGCATTTTTTTGTCCCAGATGTCTTATTGTGTGGGTGAAGCCGGAAAATCGGTGATTCTAGAAGTTCCTGAACCCTCAAAAGAAGGAATCAGTCAGAAGGCAGTGAGAGACGGTTAGTCTATTTTTTTCTCACTCAAATAATAATGTTATATATTTAAAAATTTTATATGTTGAAATTTCTTAAATCTTTTTAAAAATCCTTTCAAAATTTGCTGTAATTTTTGTTGTAGTACAATATTATTATACATGATCAAAATTATATATACACGACCTTTAGAAAAAAAAATATTAATAATAAAATTATAATTGTTTCAGAAAAATCTGAGAAATCATCATCTTCCTCCTCATCATCAAGCTCTGAAAGCAGTTCCGACTCCGAAGAGGACAAAAGAACGAAAACTGAGAAGTCCAGCAAAAAGAAGAAAGATAAGAAGAAAGCGAAGAAGAAGAAGAAGAGGGAACAGAAGAAGGGAAAACGTGATGAGGACAAACTGAAGAAGGTATGTTAGTAATATAGTTCCTTATCCATTACCTTTATATCTTTGAATTTAAAGTTCTTAGGTGCCGTAATGTACCGACATAAACATATGTATAGACCCCGCCCTCAACTTCCTATTCCTACGCGCATTTCGGGCTGAGAACGAACCTTGACCGTCAATATAGTGTGAATTCTCCTATAACATATAATACATCTATTTTTTTCTGACAACGCAGAATAGGCGATTACGCTATATCCGGCGTATAGCATCCGTTTTCTATTTTCCGTTTAATATAAATATTAATATAAATAATAATTTTTTAATATAAATATTTCGAAATGAAAATCATTTATTCCCAGTACTGAGAAACGAACCCACAACCGTCACATTTACACACAGTGTCGCTGGGCTCCAACGGCCTTCCCTATTGAACTAAATAATATTTTTTCAACAGGCACTAGAAAAAGAAGAAAAAAGCCAAAAGCATGCAGATTATCTATTATCAGTAGATGAAAGAAAACGCCCATACAATAGTATGTATGAAGTTAAAGAACCATCCGAACAGGAAATGGAGGCTTACATGATGAAACGGAGACGGGAGGAAGATCCTATGAGCCAGTTTATGTAGAAATTATTATATATTATGTTGCATATGAAAATATATAGTGTGTGTGGTGTACATGTTTTGTTTTATTTTATGCAATTTTTTTATAGTAGTAAGTTGTTAAGGCCTTCGTGGCACACAAGGGTGCGACAGTAAACGCGACAATTGTGGGGGTTGAAGAAATATTTTATATTTTTATTTCCTTGCTCTGGTAACGAATTAAAGCGTGGTGTACGCCCATGCTCACGTAATAAGGGGAACAATGGAGCCCGTGTAGCCTGTGTTCCGCCACTTAACACGCAATGCCTTATGAATTCGGTGGAAAGTCGGGGAAAGGAAATGTCTTAATGGGAACAGAGTGTTTTAACACTAGGTTCCCTTCCATTGTTATGTTCGGTTTGCATCCCGATGATCTAATTACTGTATAAAAAATGCAAATGCTCAGTATGTTGGCAATATCCACTCTTCAGACCAGTTCTACTGACAATATTTACAATATGTATTGACAGTACCTTAAACATAAGTTCGTTACAAAAGTTATTGTGTAAAATTAGTACTAGAAAAAAAATTGTGATTAAAAAATATGCGAAAATAAAGCATGTGTCTAAAGCAGGAGCTCCCAACCTTTTCTTGTTCAAGGACCACTTTTATATCATTCTTGGTAGCAGGGACCACTATGCATGTAGGTATAATAAAAATTAACTGTGATAATCAAATAAAAACTTAGCCTCACCATCCCCAGTCATAAAATTTAAATCGTTCGCGGACCACCAGTGGTCCGCAGACCACTTATTGGGAACCAATGGTCTAAAGAGATATTCATAAATATTCAATTGTGTTGTAAAACACGTCACACCATGACGCACGCATTTACCGTGTTCGTGTTAGTCATAGTCGTTTCGTCATAAACAAATACGCCTACATATTATAGCTAACTTCATTCATTATATTTTCTACTAATATGGTAGTTTTTAAGATTTCTATTAAAATACATATTTATTATAAATGTATGTTCATATTTGTGGAAATCATACTTACGAATGATTAAATTGTTTTATTAAATATTTTCATACTTCACTTTTGACGTTATTAAGGCATTAATACATCGTGATTAGTAGTTTTATAATAATTTCAAACATGATATGACAACATTGACTCCAAACGTCAAATACTGTTGCATTCACGTCAAATTCATTTGCTTTTTGATTAGAGAACCGTCTTAGTGGTTTGTGATTGTTTGTATCAAGAAAAAGCTATGATGGCTGAAGATACGACGGCAGACGCGACCAGACGCCTAAACGTTAAGAAACAGACGCTCGACGACGCGTACGCGGCTCCAGCGAACTTCCTAGAAATTGACGTGGTAAATCCAGTTACGATGGGAGTTGGGAAAAAACGCTACACGGATTACGAAGTTCGCATGAGGGTAAGTAGGTGCAGGATGCAGCCAATGCCTTATACGATAATTAAATTATACTGCGAATGTTAAATCTTACAAGTCAGTTTTTGTGGGCGTATCGTCAGTTAAAACCAGGCCGCAGCCACTGATTGCCGATAATTGCTCTAGTATATTCTATTTCCTGCTTCCAGACCAACCTTCCCGTATTTAAAGTAAAAGAATCCAGTGTGAGACGGCGGTACAGTGACTTTGAATGGCTCAGGACTGAACTAGAAAGGGATAGTAAAGTGAGTACATTTGCTGATAATAAACCGTTTTTATGTTATCAAACGAACAAAAACATTTAGAGGATGAATCATTTATTGACTTTGAATTTAATTTGAGTAATTTAATAGCTATTATTGTTTTTAATTAAAATAAGTAAATAAACTGTGATAGATATTATTTATCATTGTTTAATTTAATTTTAAGCAGTTTAACAAAATACCAATAAGATTTACATTTTGTAATAAGTAAAACAAACTATGGGCATGCATACAGGTAATTTATGGAGTAGTAAGAACTTTTCTTCTATTTCATTAATAATAACTCTTTATGACAAAGTTATATGTGATGTTAAACATTGCTTGGCATGTTACCTTACAATACCACTTTTTGATTTCACTGAAAGTCTTATCTTTTATATGTTAGGTCACATTGTACTTAATAAGATCCATTGTTAGAATAAATTATTACAAATGCTATTATAAATAAAAACATAACAAATTATCATTTATTTAAATTATTGTATATGTTGACAACACTTTTTTGTATGACAACTGAGGTCAGTATATGTAAACTTTTAGATTGTATATTGTGACTGAGTGTTTTTACTCACAGTAATAATTTTTGAGATATATTTTTAAACATCCCAAAAATTAAATTTAATAATTTTATTTTTTTTAAATAATGTATAAATAGTTATTAAAGTACAAATTTGTTATAATTTTAGATTGTAGTACCTCCACTCCCTGGTAAAGCTTTAAAGAGACAACTACCTTTCCGAGGGGATGATGGCATTTTTGAGGAAGAATTCATTGAAGACCGTAGAAAAGGTGAATATGTTGTTACCAATGCATATTCTTTCATTTTTAGTTTGTTAGATATGTAATAAGTATTTTTAGTTTCACACTGTATCCTACATTTAGGGGTAGGCTTAGGGAACCTAGTGATAAGTTTGTTTCCCACCTCCCAAAATAATCATGTTGCTTGGCGGAACTCAATGCTGCACTTTGTTTTCTTATCAGTGAGTAAATCAAAGTAATTTATTCTCCCAAGTAGAGTGCAAGTCAAAGTCAAAGTGGGGAATGCAGTGTCGTAACACTAGGTTCCCTCTGACTACCCTGCTGTATGAAAGATACAGTGTGAATCTGATTTCTTTTATTATTTTTCCTTGATGAAATTTGATCCCACAACATTTCCAGTCAAACATATTCTGTTTCACAATGGTCTTAATAAGATATAAACTACAATTTTCTTTATATTAACATATAAAATATCTATACTTATTTAAGCCTGTTTCTAAGAATGACCTTTATAAACATCTAATGCATAACTAGTATAATATTTGTTACATGAATAATCCTATTATAAGTGTTCTTTATGCTAATCAAGTTTATACATATTTTAAATATACTTAGTTAAGAAAATCTCTACTTAATATTGTAGAAGTTCCTTGGTCGAACACCTAACCTCAGGAACCACTAATTCAATTTGAAAAGTTTTTTTATATTGTATCCTTTATCGAGGAAGGCGATGCTATTAATATCACGTTAACATGATGTCTTTATTTAACCCAGTGGCCACTGCACCTGCGGCAATTCTGCGCGTAAATACTACTATTAAAAAATTACATTAATTACGAGATATTTTGTGTTCACGCATCTCCTAAGATAGCTAGAGAGCGGCTAATTTTAAGATATTACATTGTCCTATTTACGTCTGAATTTTAAGATTTTACTTTATGATATTACATTGTCCTATTTACGTCTGAATTTTAAGATTTTACTTTATGATATTACATTGTCCTATTTACGTCTGAATTCTACAAATTACGTGTAACATAACGCCGCACTTTGTTTACCAACTGAAATAAGAATTTAAATTTTCATTCTCCCAATGGGAATCAAACTCACATGTACAATTAAACTGTCTTGCTAGGCCACGATACGTAATAAAAGAAGATAATAAAGTAAAATAAATAAATCAGCTTCACGCTGTATCCCGCATACAGCAGGGTAGGCAGAGGGAACCTAGTATACACTCCGTTCCCCACTTTCTGCCGAATTCTGGAGGCATTGCGTGTTGAGTGACAGAACTTGACGCCGCGCTTTGCCTCGACACCAGAGCGAAGAAATGGAAATATAAATTTAAGTAAATATTTCATCTCCTCGAGTGGGGATCGAACCCACAACTTGTCGATTTTACAGTCACACTTCGTGCCGCTGCGCCACGACTGGCCTCAATAAAATCATTGTTAAATTTGAAATAAAATAAGATCTTTGTTAAATTTTAAATGTTCTGAAATAACAAGTGTATATTACATTGTTACTGATACAAAACCTAATAATCTTAATTGTTTACAATTTGCATTCGGTCATTGCCACTGTGCCAAAGTCGACTTGATCATTTAGGTAAATAGTTACCTAGTGCAGATTCATATAAAAGATTCTGTTTGCGTCGTGAAATAACTAAAAGTGCGCAAACACGCAACAGAACTCTTACACTCACTTATCCACGGTCCTTAGGTTAAGTATCGAAAGTGAAAAATTGCAAATTTCTTTTATTGCTGTTTTGAACTACTAACGATTATGTATACGTTTAAAAATCATATAAATAACTGGTTTATGGAAATAGTGAGAAATTATAATTAAAACTCTTAGTAGTTTAAAAGATTGATAAATAAATTTGTGATTATTTGCTTTCAATACTTTATATAAGTATCGTTATATAAGTATGTATCATAGTCATGATGTAACATAGTCTATGGCCACACCATCATATTGTGTTGTTTGTAATTTTTTTTATGTATAAAAAAAATTAATTAATGCCAATCGTTCTCATCAACGAGTGATAAATACGTATGCCAAGTCTCGAAATGTTCAAATTTTATATATTTTTTTTGTGAAATAACATTTTAAAAAGTTTTAAAAATATTTTGTAATTTTATAATTTCAGGACTAGAAGTATTCATAAACAAAATAGCTGGACACCCCCTGGCTCAGAACGAGCGTTGCCTCCACATGTTCTTACAAGACCCAACCATTGATAAAAACTATGTGCCGGGAAAGATAAGGAACACATAACCGATTCACTTCGAACTGTAAGATGATTCTCGACTCGCCATTTTGTTTGTGTCAGTTATGTCAGTCAAGTCAGTTATGTCAGTCGATATTTAGGTCATTCTCTAAAGTTCGTTTAAAATTAATGTAGATTAATTAACTCATTGAGGACTGTAGGTACTAAATTAGTATTTTTTTTGGTGTCATTACATTTGATTTTTCTAATTTGTAATGTTATATATACTATGTAAATATATTACAATGAAATTTCTGCATTATGCATATTATTTTTTTAGTAAACGAATTTGAAAATAATTTTAAATTATTTTTAGAACTTAAAATCAAGCTTTTAGAATAAAAGTCCTTTAAAATCCAAAATAAAAATCTCTTTATTTAGTATCCCAGGATATTTAAAAAATATAAAAATATATATTATATATATATATATATATATATATATATATATATATATATATATATATAATATATATATATACAATGGTACAGATAAAGTATTCTTAGTTTTCTAAGAAACATTTTTGTGCAGTTTTTTTATTTGATGCTAAACATTTTTAATAAGTTGAATATTTTTTTTAAGATTTACAGAATGCGTGAACACAAATGTTATTATTATTAAATACTACTTTAAATAATAAAATATTACTTGAAATTGATAAAATAATAAAATCAAGGAAAAATTTAATTTTAAATTTAGTTTTTAAACTGTTTATGTTTAAAGTTATTTAATAATTATTACTATTATTTAATTTTTAAATATATTAAATAGTTATGGCGAGTTATATAGAAGAATCGTTTTAAAGTTCAACCCAGAAATGTATGGAACTGATGAGCGCTAAATAAAAAAAAATACATATTTTTGAAAAAAAAATCACAATGCATTACATTCATGCACTTCATTCCACAGGTAGGAAACTAAACGAGTCCATGTAAAAAAATATGCTTTCGAACAAAAAAATGTTTAAAAAGTTGTTGTTTAAAATGAAAAAGTTATCTATGGTATAATTACGTGTATATTTATTGTATGCTTATAAATCTCATTGTTTTAATCATTTTTTAAGTTCAGAATTAATGGTATTTATTGTATTGTTCAGTGACTAGAATAAGGTGCTTCACGTTTGTTCAAATGGTGACATTATAAATGATTTTTCTATTGTTTCTATTAATCTCTATTAAAATGTTAGTTTTATTCTGTGGTTTCATTTTAGCGGGAATATATAACTTGTCGTTTTGACAATTTAACAATTATACTTTTGAAAAGTAACTTTTTTATTTGTTTTCAAAAATAATGTTGCCATTATTAAGACAAAAGCAAATGTGTCGCGAATAAGAGTTTATTATCTATGAAATATAGATGTAAATTAGTTTTAGCTTTATTTTGTATGTGCCGGTCGAAGTTGTTGGTTATGAAGCAGACGCTATACAACTTATGACGGCACCGGTGTTACGATGTCACTATTCAGGTAATATATATTATTCCTAAATAAAAAAATCAAATAATTTATTTTTTTGTTTTATTTTCTATTTTATGTGTGGTTCAACGGCCCTTTTTCAATTAAAAAATGGTACGTAAAATCTGATTTTAAACAAAAAAAAAAGGATTATCATGTAATATTTGTGAACAAATAAACAGGAGAAATTGCGATTAAATTCAATATTTTTCAGGTTTCAAAATTACGTGGCTTTTACTTGTTTTGGCCACTGACTCTTCCTGCCGCCATAGCTTCTGTCCCCGAATATTGATCTCTTCGTGCCAGGCTTCTTGCGTTTTTCTGAAATTATAATACAATTATAAAAAATGTTTATCTTATGAGTAAATGCATCAGTTGTAGCTGCTTTTCTGATAGGGGGCCGTTCAAGTATTACGTAAGCATTGTAGGGGGGGGGGGGGGGGTGTTTATATCCGGGGTTTGCTTATTTTTGACGTGTTCAATGAAATATTTTTAAGAGGATAGGGGAGGGGGGAGGGTCAATAATTGCAAAAAAACTGCTTACGTAATACTTGAACGGCCCTTAGGCAGAGAACACTCCCGTAACATATACTTTAACTTAAAATGTTATATAGTCCTTCTAGACATTATAATTAGAATTACAAATATAAGCAAAGAATATATGTATATATTTTGTATATAAAATACCTGCAATTATCAATAAGTGGCAATGTATTAGGAAACACGTTCTGTAACAACAGTAGACATGGCAACACTACAACTGACAGGAATTGTATCTGCTCCGCCGGCTGGTTGACGCTGCGCCGTCTGTCCATCATACTGAGGGGAGTGTAACCCATTTCACGTTCTTTATCACCCTGAGAGTTTAATGCACGTCTTAATATTTGTTTTTTCTTTTTATACCCCATGTGGGAACTGTCATATATAGGTGGGAGAACCTAGTTAAGATACTTTTCTTAAGTTATCGTCCAAATTAGTTTTGTTTCACCATACCTGAATCGAAATTGAACCCACACCCATAGCGTTTATTGATATCTTAGTGCAGTAGTAGCAGTATACTTTATATACTGCACTAAAATATCTTAGTGCAATCAATAAAATGTATTGTCTTAACACTAAATTCTCAGGTTCCTTCTGCTGTTATGTGAAAAAAAACCTTATCAGTTATCGGTGCGTAACGATACTTACTTGATTATAAAACTCTTCATAAACACTTTCAGCTATTGCCTTCGAAACACCAAAAGGTTTACAGCATCCCGATAAGTCACTCGTTGTCATCAAAATACCCTAAAATTTGGACATTGATATTAATAATCTTATATCTTACCTTGAGGCAACAATAATAAAAGTATCCTACTGCTAGATACGATGCAGGTACTTATAATTTTACGTACGGTTGAATCGTTTTGTACCTACTCATGGTGTAGGAATAGAGGAAATGGGGTGGGATTCCGTGCCCACCCCACCATTATTGCCACCAAAAACATAAACTTAACAAACAAAAAGATCAGTTCAAAATGTAAGTAAAGTTAATCGGCCCCCTGGCAAATATCTTCAGATACGCCTATGTCTATAATTAGTTGATATTTGTCTATTTGATGTTATAATTATGTAAAAAAACATCGTTTTGATATTGGTACGTCGATTACCTCTACGAGTCTGCACGCTATATTTCACGGTTCAAAATCAAAAACTTCAAAACTTAAGAACACTATTATTTCAACCTATTGTGGTAATCTACATAATTCTTTGATATAAAACGTAGAGCCCACCGTAATGTTTTAAACCAAGTGTATTGTGGTTTAGATCAACCGCCATTAATCTTTTTACATTTAAATTTAATTTCCCAGTGTACTATGACCATTATAGTCATTTACATAATAAGGAATTGAAAAAAATCTACTGATTATATTTAGAAGTCTCGAACGTAGTAGGTTCTTATTTATCGTCCAACGGATCTTCGCCATTTAAGCCATACGAGCTTACGTTTAAATTCTTATAAGCTTGTAACAAACTATTTTTGTTGGTAACATGTCTTTATGGTAAAAAAAATATTAAAAAAGGGCTTATAATAATATATTATAATATTTTAACCTTTTATTACCTTCAATAGTTTCCGATGAGTACTATCAGACCAATCGAAGGCGCATTCCGTTAAAATTGGAGTTAATTGGGCTCGGATCTAAAAAATAAGAAATAGTTATATCCTCAAACTACTTGTGATTGCGGCGCTGATTTCCGCCACTCAACACGCAATGCCACAAGAATTGCAAGGCGGAAAGTGGGAAACGGAAATGTCTTCTCCTAATGAAGAACGGTGTGTCTTAACAATAGGTTCCCTGGTTATACCTACCCTGTTTCCATTATTATATTTTAGTTTATTAAAATAAAATCAGCTTCACGTTGTATCCCGCACACAGCAGGGTAGGCAGAGGGAATCTTGTGTCACTCCGTTCCCCATTTTCTGCCGGATTCTGGAGGCATTGCGTGTTGAGTGGCAGAACTCACACTCACACTCATACTATTGTTAAAATGACTTAATTAATAAAATCAACAT
>DWMY01001928.1:0-13062 GCA_018249775.1 Heliconius hecalesia formosus
ACACGCATGTGCCTCTGCGCCACGAATGGCCTCAATGATGTACATATTTAATAAGTAAGTCTTTTTACCATATAATTTCTAACTTATAATATATTTTCTTAATTTATAAGAAAAGAAACCTACCTCAGAAATGGAGGCAATACGTGTTGATTGACTATTCTATATTGTACTTCTCATTCTCATTAAGTTTTTTTAGCTTCCCGCTGTCCAACGTTATGCACGTTGGAAGAACCAGAACGAAGATATGTTAAATATTTTATTTCCTGTAGTGAGAATCAAACCCACAACCTGTCGTGTTTACAGCCGCTTGTGCTTCTGGGCCACTATTGGACTTTGACAAAGTAGACCAAGTAAACAGCACATATATTACCTATGACAAGAGAGAGCACTCGCTCCGCAAGACGAGTCACTTGCTTCTACATACTTATGTACACACATACGCCTTTAGGATGAGATGTTTGACTATTGTTGATCTTTAAAACAGTTTGGCAATATGGTTATATATAAATTCAATATGGTTTTTCGTAAAAAATAGTTTTTTTGTCAACAAAAAACTTTAAATATATTTTTGAGAACAATGTTTTCCCTTTTCTACTATCTTGATCCTATGTTTTATATAGAAATATTTGGCCTGCATATTAGGTGTTATAAGCGTAATTCTAAATGCGAATCCACTACCCAGGATTATGTCATCAGACACATACTCCACCTGGCTCTAAAGGCACTCACCGATCTACAATTATACATTGAATATATTCCTCCATACAATCTTCCATAACCAGTTCACGTTCAGTTTTATTTTCACTAAAACCAAAGTCTGGTACTACAGGAATATCTTGTAATTCTTCACCAATACACCTTACAAATATTACTGAAAATGTTGACTGAATAAGTTTACATTTTTCTTAATACTTATGATATAAAGTTTATTACATAATATGTGAAAGGAGAAATTTAATCGGGAATATTTTATGTGTGTATATTCTTTATCGGATAATAATAAAATTGTAAAAGTTAGTTTACAATAGCGGGTTTATCTCTGAATGAAATCTTTTTCAGCCCACTAATAGATGCCAAAGGGATAAGTGCCAAAAAGCGAAATAAGATACAATACAATAAGAAAAGAGAAACATATTATCATAAGCTACTATGTGAAATAAAATGTTATTCACTGACTTTTTGGGATAAAGTCGTAAGTAGTCAAATTAGTTACTACTATCTTATTGTTATAAGAACAAAGAATATATAGTTTAGTCTAACACTATGTTATGAAATAAAAAGGTAAGGTGAGGCTGGCGTGGCGCAGTGGCACAAGCGTGTGATTGTAAAAGTGACGATTGTCAGTTCGACCCCTACTCCGGAAATGAAATATTTAATATATTGATTGATTTACTTAACACGCAATACCTTGATACCCTGCAATTGGCGGGAAAAATCGGTAAGCTGAAAAAAAAGGGAAGGAAAAGAGCAAGAACTGATGTGGCGTAGTTAATATTTGTATCATAGCATAATATACTCGTAGTGACGGCTTTGGCTTTTTCATTTATATTTTTTTAGATTTAACGTGATTATTTCTTGTGAGTGGTGATTGATTGTCTTGACGCAGTGGAACAGCCTTTGATTGAACATAAACGAAGTGGTTGTGGGTTCAATTTCTGCTCGGAGGAATAATGATAATACATTTATACTCAAACCCCTGCTCCAGTAGGCAATGCGCAGCTTAAATTTGAAATGGAATGTGTTAACGCTAGGTTTCCTTTATCTTCCGTGCGATTTAGAGTAAAGCAGCTTATCGAATTACAATTTTTTCTAAGAAACCGAATTTTACCGAATCCTAAGAAATTTTTTTACATATGTAAAAAAAAATTATTAAAAAATATATATGGGTAATATTCCATAATATGACTCTAAACTAAACTGCTATTTGAGCTACGATATTATGCTATTTACTAACTTTTTGGAATAGAGTCACAAGTGGTCAGATAAGTAAACCCTAAATAAGCATATTTTAAAATTATCTTCACAAAAAGAATTAAATCTGTACAATTTCTCTTTTTATTGTTTTTTAATGAGGGGGCAGAAACAGTCATGGTTTAATTCTTCATTGTTAAATCACGGCACTAAACGCTTTATCTTGTTACCCTCAGAGCATGAAAATGAAAATAATTAATTTCTCTGAGTAAGAATCAAACCCACGGTCGTTGCGTTTACAATCAGACTCAGTGCCACTGTATCACGATGGATTCTATCTCTACCAATTAAGATATTTTTCAGCAATAGCATTAGACGCCTCATGCCACATGGGAACGAAGAAATGAAAATAACTTAATAAATATAATCAATATCCACATAGCCTCAATTCAATCGTCACAATATTTTTTATTAGCACAAATTGAAACTCCATCTTTTTTTTTGAGATACTTCTTTTTAATTTCACTTTGTATTACGATTAGTGGGGTTGGCAGAGAAATCTAAGTGTTAAGACACTCCGTCCCCACTTTTCGCCAAATATATACTTAATACGTTGAAAAACTTACTGCTTATTAATCTTATCTATACTAATGTTATAAGGCTGAAAAGTTTAATTGTTTGGACAGGATTTTTTCAGGAGTTACCGGTTCAAAATTAAAGGCCAGAAATTCTATAGGTAAAGACAACATATAATCTTTTCAAATTTAAACTGTCTAGAGTAGGGGGTACGATTTCCACTTGAGGATTTTTTTTAATATTTTCATTTCCTCGCTTTGGTAACGAGGCAAAGCGCAACATTGAGTTGCGCCACTCAACACGCAATACCTCCAGAATTTCTTAACACTATAGTCCCAGGTTTCCTCTGCCTGTCGTGACGTGTGCAGGATACGTAAAGCTATAAATTTTTTTTTTCCAGGTAAGCTACCATACCTGTATTTAGTATAACTTCGGTCACTTAGATTGTATTCTGTGTCAACTGTACACAAGAACTCTCATTTATTTCCATTTGACCAGGAGAGCCAAGCCGCGGGTGCAAGCTAGTTAGTAGTGGTTATATAACTATAATAGCACGAGCAATTTCGTTTTCAACTTACCAAATGAAATAAGAGGTTTAAAAGTCTTTGGAAAAGTAAACATTTTTCATATTTTTAGAACTAACGTGGATTTCAGTTAATTGATAAGAGTTTATAATCATTTTATAGGCCATAATCGTAAAGATTAAATAGTGTTTAATACTCAAATTTTGATAAGAGCTGTATTATTTTCATATTTACAAAAAAAATTGAAAAAGTAAAGAATCTACATATATTTTTGTATGATTTTAATTTTTTCATTCAATAAAACAGAAATAAAATCTTAATTTTATTTATTATTAATCAGTACAATGAAGGTATCAATAAAAAACATTCCATTAAAATTAATTTATTTAGAAATAGAAGAAACAAAATTACAATTAAGTTAAGTAAATCACATATTCGTATTCGGCGGTTCACGTTTTGGGCTCAAAAAAACGTGAATCGCCATTATATTAGGAAGATCTATAATATTTACACTACACACGCACTATACAAAATATAAACAAAAGACGAAACTATATAGATACAGGAACTTTTTACACCGTTAACTGTACATTAGATTATACAACTACACACTAGAAGTATTCGAATTGATAAAGTTCAAATATTTTGTGTTTCGTCGGCCTCCTGCTATTTGAAGCACGTCTTTAGTCAGAAAATTTGGGAACATTGGGAGGTTTTTGTGTTAGCTGTCACTGTGTGCTCGAGTTGCGCAAGCGCAGTCAGTTCGGTGTCCATTTTTCTATTCTTAATCCTCATGTTTTTGTTGATTTGATTCTTTAGTCTACAACAGCATAAAATTTCTTCGAATTCCTTTCTGAAATTGTCATTCAGCCAGCCGTAGAGCAAGGGGTTGGATACAGCGCTGGACATGCCGAACATATGGCATATAGCATATGTTATGGTCATAGAATTTTCGTCTAATAAGTCTTCTGTACTAAAATCTGCGACCAAATTGAAGACGTTCAACGGAAGCCAGCTTATCACGTAAGTGACAGCAATGGCTATTAATATTGCTGGAGTTTTCCTTGTAGTCCGTCTCCTACCTCGCAGCCTTTTATGGATTTGAACATGTGCTATCACCACCACAAGTACCGGAACCAGGTATTGGAAGATCAAACTAAATACGGAATATATAGCCCTCCCATTGTCTATCGGCCAGTCTTCTATGCAGAAACTTATGGTTTCCATCCCTAGTAAACCAACTGTATGGGTTTTTAAATTTCTGAATACGTAAAGTGGAGATGCTAGGGCGAATGCTGTGACCCATATAAAGAACATTGTAATGAGGGCCCCCATTGTTTGCAATCCAGGCCGTGTCGGGTACACGATCAACTGTAAGGAAAAATGTAATTTAATACGTTTGTTATAAAGTTGTTTTTCCTTATACTAATTTTATTATAATTTGTCTAGGAAAAATGAAAATGACTATAAAAACGTACGACAATAATTTTATTAAGAAAGTCATTTGCATTCTAAATTGAGTTCTGCAAGATTTTTAAGAATTTTATGTTTATAGTTTTTAATATTTTTTCTTAATTATACGTTACCTATAGACTATTGTTTATTTATATTTTTTAACCCATTTTACCTATTTTTGCTAAACAGATTATATATGAATATTTTACATAACATATTTTTATACTTTCCTATTCAAAAAAATGACGTTTCAAAGTAAACAACTAATGTTATTCTTTCCATTACCTAACTAAAAAAAATATTTATTTAAGAATCCCATGTAAAACGTAAAACCATAGTATAAACTTTAAAAAAAGTTTTAAAAATATTATTGATCAATTGTGACGCATGGGCACAAGCGTGCGCTATAAACACGATGGTTGTGGGTTCGATTCCTACTCGAGGAGATGAAATATTTAATATGTTAATTTCCTTGCACTGTAAAATGCGGCGTTGAGTTTCGCCACATAGCACGCGATGATTTCAGAATTTGGTGAAAAATGGGAAATGTGGATGAGAGTGTCTAAAGACCAGAGCGTCTAATTATCATCCTGATGATTGTGGACTCGATTCCCATTCGTGGGGCGAATTATTTATATTTTTCCGTTTTTGTACAAGCACGGAATTAAGTACCACCACTCAACACACAGTAAGACGACAGCGGAGTACGGAGTGACAGGTAGACACTAGATTCTCTCTGCGTCACACGCTAAGCCAGATTTTTTTTTATAATATTCCTAGTTCCTAAGTTAATTTAACTAATAAAACAAACAAGAAACCATCAACAATCTTTACTTTGTTATGTTAACTGTTACATAAACTAATTTATGTTAGTTTAGTTCCAAATAAACTAAAATAGATTTTCCAACGTTAGAATTGTTGTACACGTGTGAATAAATAATGTTGATTCGATTAGCACTAGTCACTTCTATCAATAATTGAATAAAATTCTTCATTGCTAGTAAATGTCAAAGTGCGGCGTTGAGTTCCACCACTCGACATATAGTTATGAGGTGTTTAAAAAATTGGTCAGAAAGTGAGAAGAAAAAAAATTGACAAGAACAGAGTGTCTTAACAAAAAATATTTCCCTAGGTCGAAAAAGTTTTACGAGTCTCTCTCTGTAAACTACAAAACATTAATAAATAGAACAAAGTTTACATTTTCTACATTATTCTCTAGAGCACGTAACTCAACTCACTTGTCTATACAAGACAAGTTTACATTAAACTTTGGTAGTTTAAACTTAGTTTGTACTAAGAAAGTACATCAGTTGTTATCAGATGTTGAGTTACTTAGTCATAAATATAAGGAGGGGTCACTCGCAAGCAAATTTTATTTATATTTTTTTAAACTTCATGTTATATCCCGCATACTGCAGAGCAGGGGAAATCTGGGAATCTAGTGTTAAGACACTCCGTTTATATTAAGACACTTCCGTTCCTCTTATTCCGCTGAATTAGGGAGGTATTGTGTGTTGAGTAGCGAAACTCAATGCCACTCTTTGCCTTACCAAAGCCGAGAAATACAATTTAAAGGCATTTGAAAATCGTTTAGAACCAAATTTATTATGTTTTTTGTATATAACAAACTTTAAAACTTTTTTTGAAGTTTCCAAGAGGCTTTGGTTGAAAAGCCACTACGTTATTTTTATTTACGTTTTCTAAAAAAGTTTTTTCTTTGCTCAGTATGGAATAATATTTTAAAATGTTAAAAATATTATAACTTTACCTAACCAAACAAAAATTTAATTTTTAATTAAATAGTTAAAATGAAGTCCAAAATCTTTAAAAAAAAATATTTAAACTAACTGCACTTTTGTATATCAATATTTGCATAAAACATATTGATTTTGTATGAAGTCCATTATTTATCAGTTTATCATTCGAGAGGTACATGTAATGAACCGAATACCCAAACACTAGAAACGAGATAACACCACTCAATAAAGCTGATAGCGCTACCTATATGAAATATAAACAAAATGTTACAAAAATATTTATTTTAAATTATTTAGACTAATGAGGCCGTGGTGGTACGGGGCACACGATGGTTGTGGAGAATTGGAGCGAAGAATTAAATATTTAATATATATATATATATATATATATATATATATATATATATATATATATATATATATATATATATATATATATATATATATATATATATATTAATCGAGTCGAAGTGTCACTGTGTACCTTGCTATGTGCGGATTACAGCGCAAAAAAAATAGACTACTTTAGGAGGACGTCGTTGTGTAGCGGCATAAATGACCGTTCTGCATTAGAATTTCGATTCTCATTTGCGAGAATGCATTTCTTTATTTATATCATTCTGGTAACAAGATAAAGAGCGGAGTTGAGATCCGCAATTTACAATGTCTAAAAAATTGGACGGAAAGTGGACAATTCTCCGTTGTCTTGATACCAGGTTTCCTCTGCGTACCCTGCTAAATACGGGATACAACGTGAAGCTATAAAAAAAACATATCGAGAAATAAACACATAATATAACGCCCTAGTTTGAAAGCACTTGAACACATTACTTAATAAGATATGTATATACAGTTATTAAGTAGTAAATTAATTGGATATTATCTAAGCACTTGAGCGCTTGAGAAACTACAGGCGCCATAGAACTATGATTTATATGAACTACATTGTAATTAATTTTAGTTTTTTTTTGTAGCTGTATCTCGCCGAATTCTCGAGGCATTGTAAGTTTAGTGACGGAACTCAACGCCGCGTTTTTTGTCTGGTTATCGGAAGTAAGAAATGAAAATAAATAAATAATTATTTTATTTAATTATTTCATTGCTCCGTGTGGGAATCGAACCCACATCCTTCACGTTCACAGTACAACGCTTATGCCTCTGCGTTACCACTTTTTCATTGATGACGGCAGTGATTGCAATAGTTTACAAAACGTATAAAATTTGTATGTAGCGGGACTCGAACCTGCGCCTCCTGGAAACCGACTAGGCGCTCTTACCACTAAGTCATACGTTCTCATCAAGCTAGAACTAGTTGACATTTTTATACGCTTATTACGAGTTATTTATTGTATATATAGTTTCATTTTTCTTATTTTGTAACAGAGAAAATTTAGATATTTTGTAGCGTAACACAACGCCGCCTTTTATCTATCTTGCAAAAAGTAAATATTTTAAATATAATCATTTCACAAGAAGATATCGAACTTGAACCTATCGGACACTATTCCAATGCACCACACACACCCCACCACATAGGCTCCAATGTTGTTTATTTTATATAACACATATACCTAAAGGTCACAAAGCCCTCCAGTAATATATAGTCTATAAAAATTTGTGGCGTGGAAATTATGAGCAACAAGTGTGGAATAACATGGTAATGTATTGAAGGTGCTTAGAAGTCAAGAATAGTTGGGTGGTTTTTTTTATGTATTTCTTGTTTTTTTTACATAAACTTGTAGAAGATGTGGCTGCCGTGGCGCAGCGCAGCAGGGTCTGGTGGAAGCGCGACGGATACGGGTTCGATTCCCTCGGGGGGGATAATTTATATATTTTTTCCACCACGCAACACACAATAGTTGGCTATCTAAACAGCACCATTTTGATTCTTGCTACGCTTAAAATGTATTAAAGAGTATAAGTATGATGCGAAAGAATAACGAAATACTTCACTAATATTTCTTACACAGAAAAAATCTAATATTGATTTTGTACTTAAAATTAACTCTCCAACTCGCGATCGTAAGTAAAAATATAGCCTGAGAAGTTCTTAGGCTATATTTTTACTTTTTTTTAATTCAATTTATTACCATTTAAAAAATTAATACAAGAGCAACAATATATATAACATCTAAAAAACCAAAAAGGTTTGTAATGATGTTAAAAATGTTCTTAAATTAGACAATTTTAATTTAGTATGGCAATTCGTCTGAGACATTACAAAGTTAACTTCTCAAAGCGCTATTATATGAGAGATGTAATAAATATTTTCATAAATAATATATAATTTCATGAATTTAATATTTATGAAAATATTAATTTGATTTTGACTTTCAAAATGCCCGTGCTTGTCTACTAAGCGTAACCGCAGAGTTGAATTCCGCGACTCAAAATAAAATATCTCAAAAATTTAAAGTGAAATTGAAGTGGAAAAGGAAAGTGAGAGATAACGAAGATTTTTTTAGCTTCACGCAGAATTACGCAGGGTAGGCAGAGGGAGCCTAGTGTTAAGACACTCCAATCCCCAATTTTTGCCGGATTCTGGAGGCATTGTATGTTGAGTGGGGGAACTTAACGCCGCGTTTTGTTTTGCTTTGAAACCAGAGCGAAGAAATTAAAATAATAAATATTTAATTTCCTTGACTGGGAATCGATCCCACACACGTTTGCGCTCCTGCACCAAGGTTGGTTGGCAATACTATATTCCCTTTTGCCCGCTTTTTAAAAAAAACATCAAGCTGTTATACTTTTATAATTGTTTATAATTTTTATTGTATTTATAATAAAAAGTCACTATTTTTTATTGCTTAGTTACATACATAAGGCGCCTTAGATTATGTTATCAAACGATAATCTAGAAAATTCGGAAAAAGCAATAGGATAACAAAAGAAAGATATATATATTGATAATAATAGATTACAGATGTTATTATAGTAATAACATAAGTATATATCAATAAAAGGGATTCCTTAGTTGATCGAATCCGCAATGAAAGAATATACAGAATACAGAATAAACAGAAGAAGACAGACACTAGCGAGGATGTCACGGTGAGAATGAAGAAGAACGTGCTCTGTTGGTTTGGGTAGGTCGAAAAAAGTGTAAAAAGGATTTATAAATGAGGTGACTTCTGTTAACTTTCGAAAATATAGTATCAATGATACTAGATAATGATACCAGTCGTGGCGCAGCGGCACGAGGTGTGACCGTAAAACCGACTGGTTGTGGGTTTGATCCCCTCTCGAGGAGATTAAATATTTACTTAAATTTATATTTCTATTTTCTTCGCTCTGGATTCGAGGTTAAGCGCGGCGTTGAGTTCTGCCACTCCACACGCAATGCCTACAGGATTCGGCAAACACTAGGTTCCCTCTGCCTACCCTGCTGTGTGCGAGATATAGCGTGAAGCTGTTTTTTTTTTGATACCAGAGGAGTTCACGTAAAGAGCATAAGGGCTCTTTGAAGGGCATGTCGGACGAGGCGAAAGAGGTATTTAGAGACAGCAGCTTTTAGCTTTCAGTTCTCTCTGGCTATTCCGCTATACAAATGCGAGAAGCTAAAAAAAATAAAGCTATTATAATTTAAATTAATGTCATAAACAATCTTTACAAATTGCTGCTCGAGATATCGTTTCTGTGCTATGCAACTGAAAATTTCATCCTTTTCTTGTTTTTCTTAAATATCGAGAAATCTTCCCGTATTTTTATATTTTGTAAAATTGCTTTTCAATACTAAGGATGGAAAAATATTTTTATAAAACGTATACTTTTTTTATACGTAGTAGGACTGAAACTCGATGAACTCTCTTGAATTTGAACGGTTTCCAAAAGTTGATAAAAATATTAATAGTCTTTTAGATCTGCCTTCAGAGTTCTTCTACATAGTCCTTTTAGTAACAAGTTTTAATAAGAAATAGTTTTATATACGAGTACATATTTAAAATTATCATATTTCTTCACTATTTAAGTTAAAGTTTAAGTTCTTTTTATATTATAGGCATAGAAAAAAAAATAAAACGTACACTACCTGAGAATACGTCTACAAAGTTTTATGTTAATCAGTTGAGTAGTTTTGGCGTCAAAGCATAACAAACGAACTTACATTCATATTCATAATAATTTACATTGAAACGCTTGCACAATTCTGATAAAAAAAAATCAACCAATAATTCAAAATAAGAAATATAAGTAATATGCTTATTAAAAAAAAGTATATATCCTTAAGTGAAATAAAAATTAGGAAGTGACAGATAACCAGAAATAATAAATATAGAAAAACTTCTTCACATTATATTCCGCCCAACTTTCAAGAGAGCATGTTGAGTAACGAAACTAACCGCCGCGTTTTGTCAAGTTATCAGCTGCTGAGAAAATAAAAATAATTCCCCCGTGTGGAATAAAACCCACGACCGTTGCGTTTAGAGCGAGTACCGTTGTTCTATGACGGCCTCAGAAGGGAAGTAGGTATCTAATCCAAAAGCTATAAACATTCTAAATATAGCATTCAATTTAATCATATTCATTAAAGACGCAGGGGCACGGGGGTCTGTAACGCGACGGTTGCAGGTTCGATTCCCTCTTGAGGGAATGAATTATTATATATCAATATTTCCATTTCTTTGCTCTGGCAACAAGGCAAAAGCCCGGTTAAATTTCGAAATTCAATTCGACGTACAGTGGGAAACAGTGTCTTAACACTAGATCCCCTCTGCCTACTCTTACATATGCGTGATACAGCGTGAAGCTGATTTGATTTGTTTTAATTAATATTAATCAAAGAATACTTAATTAAGAGATAAATATTCAAAGTTCTATACCAAGATGCGTTTTAATTAAGCAAATATTCACTTACATCAAAGTCGAGCTAAGTAAGATACACTGTAGACGATCTCGATCTATTTATTAGATTCACTGAATAAACTTCTCATGCATATAAATGAAGTTGCGTTGAATTTGTTGGAGAAATTCAATTATTGTAAACTTTTTTTAAGGTATTATAAAAGAAAAATATTTAGAAAATGTATAAAATTGGATATTAGCTAGACTTGAATTCGACTAGTATGTTTGGACAGCATCCAAGAGCCACAATTTCTAGTCCTGTTCAAATATTATACGTTTTCATAATATTTTTGTTTTTCTATTTTCATTCACTGTTATTTTTTTTTTTATGGAAAAGACAAGGCAAACGATCGTTCGGGTCACCTGATGGTAAGTGATTACCGCCGCCCACGACTCCGTGCATCACCAGAGGAGCTACAGGTGCGTTGTTATGCGGAATAAAGCGCATAGCAAGGTATGGGAATCGAACCCACAACTTATCGCCTTGACACACTTGCTAATCATTAGCCTCATTTTGTTTGTGTATGACTGTTTTTTATAATATGATTATAAGTGAAAGTGAAACTATGTAATATGCAGCTACTCATCGTTTAAGGCTGGACACGAATACTAATTAAAATAATTTCAAATTATTATTAAATTACAGTTCTACTAATAATAAGCGAACGCTATATAATATTATTAAAATTTAAAAAAGATATTATCTTAGTATTTGGTAAAGAAAAAATTGCGATTCATCGTTTCTAACTTTTTTAGCTTCATGCTGTATATCGCACAGCAGGGGGAATCTGGAAACACACATTTCATACCCATTAAGACACCTCCGTTTCCCACTCGCTTTCGCTTTTCGTGGAAGAGCGGAAACGAAACCGAGTGTTATTACCCTGTACGAAAAATTGCAAATTAAAAAAGAATCATCATATTATTTAAATATCGATGTTACAGATACTCTCACAGAAATACGTACAATGAGGATTTATAGGGCCTCCTAAATCTTTAGCACACGGAATTACTGAGGGGGTAAACTTTTCATCCAGAGAAGTAATAAATTCTAATATAGTCAATAGTTTCTATTTGTAATATAAAATAAACAATCAGATTAGCTAATAGAAAGTGTAGTTTCAAATTTTTCATTTCTCACTCTGGTAACAAGGCAAAGCGCGGCGTTAAGTTTCGCCACTCAATTCGCGGAGAGTAGGAAAGGGATATATCTTAATAGGGACGGAGTATCTTAAGACTAGGTTATCAGGTTCTCTCTGCCCACCAAAATGTACACGTAATTACTTAGATTGCCATATATGTATACACATTATATTTATTATTATCATTATCATATTAATTGATTTGGAAATTAAGATGGAATACAACGAAAGAAAATACTAAACAAAAGTTTTGATAACTTTTTTTTGTCTTTCCGCTTGAGTAAGCATGAGAGAGAGAGAGAGAGAGAACAAAGAGGCTGTACAACTTTACATTGTACGGCTAAAGTTGAGTTAGAACGATGTTTGCTTAAAAGAAATTCCCCTGAAATTTTAGTTTGAAAATAATGTAATTATGTATATTTTTGAGGCCGTCGTGGCGCAGTGATAAATCATCTGACAGTAAAGGTCGGTTGTGCGTTCGATGCCAAATCGAGGGAACGACTTTTTTTATTTCCTGCTCTAATTGTCAAAATCGCGGCGTTGAGTTTTCACTCAAAACGTACCATCTCAAAAATTAAGTGGAATGTGAGAAATGGAGTGTCTCAATATTCGAATAATATATTTTTCGATATATTATATAACTTAAATAAATAAATAATTGTATATATATATATATATATATATATATATATATATATATATATATATATATATATATATATATATATATAGTGTGATTATAGTGTATGAGATCTATATATATACAGAAAAAGATAAAAAAAATTGATAGTAAATATAGATATGTTTTTTTTTTTTATGGTTTTATATATATATATATATAAATATATATCTATATAT
>DWMY01001929.1:0-13058 GCA_018249775.1 Heliconius hecalesia formosus
AATTTTAAATTAAAAATGCTTGCAATTTCTCAGTCCGGTTAGCCCTTACACCAAAGCTATATGAAACGGTGTGTACACTAATATAAGGCACGGCAGCGATATGCTTGATAGAGTGTTGTTACAATTTTATTTATTACCTTTATAGGTTCCCATAATTCTTTATTAGTTGGAGTCGGCGGGCTTTGTTCGCCACATTGTTTTTACTGCTCCCATTCGACATACATACATGTCAATAACTCCGCAGTCAAACCCTGTAATAAAATAGTTTAAGTGATTTAAAAAATAACAATTAAATTATTAGGCAGAGCGAAGCTAGTGTTAAGATACTCCGTTGCCTAATTTCCGCCGAATTCTCGAGACAACGCTTGTTGATTGGCGGAACACAACGCCGCGCATCTAGCGACACCAGATCGAATAAATGGAAATATACATTTAATTAAATATTTCGTTTCCTCAAGTGGGGATCGAACCCACAACCATTCGCTTTTACAGTCACCCTTGCGCCACGACTGGCCTCAACAGTTTTGAGTGATTTAATATTCATTATTTCTTTAATAATAAATATGAACTTTGAAGGTATATCATTTAAGTCTTGGTTGTAAATCGTAATTGCTAACGTAATAATTAAATATGGCTAATGACGGTCAATAATCGTTATTTGCATTTCATTTCTATAAAAGTTTGTAGTTCCCCTCATCTTAGGTTAAAACAGTTTTAAAGCTGGAAATATAAAAGTAACTTTACTATTAATTTATTTCTCTACAACTTTAAGACATTATGCAAATCTAGGTAAAGGAATCCTAGCGCGTTAAGAGTTTAGACACTCAGTTTCTTACTTTCCACCTAATTTTCAAAACATTGCGTGTCAAGTGGCGGAATTTAACGTCTTGCTTTTCTTCCGGAGGACGGAATCGAGTCCACAACCATCGCGTTTATAGTCAAGATATAGCGCGGCTGCGCTACAACGATCTCAAAATTACAACATTTAAATTATTCTTCAGCATTTTGAATCACAATCGCTAAAAATGCATTAATATTTTTTTTAAATCCTTAAAAATATTTTTGAGGCCGGTCGTGGAGTGGCACAGGGTGTGACTGTAAAAACCGACTGGTTGTGGGTTCGATCCCCACTCGAGGGGATGAAATATTTACTTAAATTTATATTTCCATTTCTTCGCTCTGGTGTCGAGGCAAACCGCGGCGTTGAGTTCTGCCACTCAACACGCAATGCCTCCAAAATTCGGCAGAAAGTGGGGAACGGAGTGTCTTAACACTAGGTTCCCTCTGCCTACCTTGCTGTGTGCGGGATACAGCGTGAAGCTAATTTAATTTAATTGTTAATTTTAAAATTATTTTTTCGGCGAAACTCCATATACTCGAAAGTACTAAGGGATTTCGTAAAATTGATAATACAAGGAACACCACAATATGGTACTCGTATAGCGACAGTTAAGAGTCCTCCACGGAATACCAACATTCCCATTCAAAACAATCGATCCCTTTGATCGGAGCTTAATTACGGGTTTCGGAGAAATCACTTAATGAGCTTAACGTAAACCTCAAACGTACTGCCGATCTCTAATTTGGAGAAAAAACAAATAGATTTGTTGTTGTGGATTGATTATTTATAGGGTGGCTTTAATTATGGCGCTATAAATTATGTTAGTATTTGTAAATAAGTTATTACATATTCTTATCTGTAAGATAAGAGTATACAGGTTCAATGCTAGTCTGAGGTAATCGTGACGTAGTGAGCGAGTGGCTGACTGTAGTTGTGATATGCAATGTCTTGAATTTAGGTTGTCTACACTGCTAAACGGCTCTTTTTTTAGCTTTTTACGATATCCTGCACACAGCAACTCAACACTGTGTTTTGCTTTGTTACCAAAGCGAGTAGCGCATGGGCACACGCATATGTCTGCGAACGCGACAGGTTGTAATTTCGATTTAATCTCAAGGAAATGAAATATTTAATATTTTTATTTCTACGCTCTACGACCAAAAATGGGGAACAGTAGTGTCTTGATAAGAACGGAGTGTAGTAACACTAGATCCCCATAAGTCCTCTGTTTAAAAAAACTCTATCAAATAAAAAAAAGCCACCATAAAGCGCTTCAAGCGCTAGCACCATCCTCACACTAGATTTGTTTACCCAGCGGCGGCACAAAGCCCGGCCTGCAACATATCCTCTTTACGACCCTCCCAACTGTACCACTCTTGCGCTATTGTTTTATCAATTTCAATAATTTATTTCCATCCGAGAACGGAACGCGTCCGTCTTCACGTTAAATAACGTCAGATTCATGATTTTTTTCTTGTGTCTAAATAAATAATAGTTACGATTACTTTTGTTTTTGTACAGCGATTTAGAATTAAAATTGATTGTGTGTTTGTGTAATATGTCTTATTGAGTGTTAAATCGAATGGATTTCTTTGTTTTTTTTTGTATTGGAAATTTTTAGGGTTGTGTAGGTGATGGTTGTGGATTCAATTCGTGCTCACTACAATATAATATTAATAGATTTTAAATATTCTTGTTTTGCTGTTAAGGTTAACTGTCAAACGGGATTCTTAACGCAATACTGCTTTCTGTTTTCCATAAAATTTCTCTACACAAAAGCAATCTCTATAATGCTTTACACCAGAACGGAGTGACATATCACTTTCTATTAACTATAAAATAAAGCAAAGCTTAATTTTAATAAAAATAAGATTTAATTTATAATTACATTGAAATAAGACTTTGGCAAACATTTTTAAATACTCATCAAGCATAACTTCCTGTTAACATTAATTTTATTGCTAATCGAAAATAAATTAAAAACTACACTTCAGTTTGAACAAACAAAAAAAATCTCACAAATCGGTCAACAGTTTTGATTTTATTACTTTTTTCTAAATAATTCAAATTGGATTCGTGCGAAATGTTCCCTATTCAGAAAAGTGACCACCTTTTCATTGACGCAAAGCGGGACAAATTGGTCTGTGTAACGATAATAAAATAAGTATATTTTATACACTAAATTAAGTAAGTAAATTTTATACAATATATACTAATTTAGTTTATTCTGTATGCATTTCATCTGTTCTGTAATGTACTTTGTATTTCCTTATTTTCAGTAAAAAACTAAATAAATAATAAGTAATATATTATTACAGTAAATTTCATTTTTTTTTCTAAAAAGCTGGAGTTTTCTAAAAATCACCCGGACCCAAGACATCCCATCAAAAAGCGCATCCGTCCCGCTAAAATCGATACGCATGGTCACTTCACTATTAAGCGTGATCATTAAAATCGATATTGCAATCAATCACTCGATCGGAATGAAAAGTAATAAAACGACGCCACCTAGCGGGAGGGCGTGGCGTACTAATGAAGCCAGTCCATTAACTCTTTACTAGCAGTTTATAGGTGTTTTACACGCCGCTTTAATTATTGTGAAATGTACGCTGTGATGTCTACTATCGCCCTTTACTATTTTATAGATGGAATATCCTTGATTTGTTTTAGTGAAGTTAGTTTAAATATCGATTTCCTTATTTTTATTTAATCGATTGTAAAGTTGTATCATTTTAGTCGTCCCTAGTGTGTAGTAGTATCTAATAATGATATTGATAGATGTTACATACTATAAAAATATTGATAATTCTATAGATTTTTTTTTTAATTTTATAAAAAATCTTATATTGTAAAATATAAATGAATGTAGATAAATTTATCGGTGTTGAAAAGTGTTTGATAGCTTTGGGCTTAAATACAAACTAGACAGGAGTTAAAAATAATAAAATGATGCATCATTAAATTCCTCAACATCAATGCGGTGAAATTTGATATTAAATGGAAGAAAACAAAAAAAAAACTTGAAAATGGCATCTGAGTTTCAGTTCTCACAGCAGATTATGAAGTAAAAAATGCATTTCGATGTGACCATATACAGATCCTCCAATTCCCATTTCGATAACAAATTGACATATGGCAACACTTGAAATCCTAAACTTTAATACTCCGAATCGCCAACTTATACTTCGTTTTATACTTAAAAAAAAAAACTATTTTAGTTTATTATTGCATACTATAATACAAATTCGATTACCCATTCAAATGAAACTAGTATGGGGTAAAAATATTTATTGCGTGTTTCCATTACAGACAGTGGAGTTGCAAAATTAAGATGTACAAATGTGTTGTTATAATTAAAGGGGGCAGAGGGCTGTATTGGGGGGTGGGGGCTGTTGACTATTGGGTGATAATTAAAATAAAACCGATAAATCTTCCATGTGAAACTCAGAGTGTGTTTAATGGACATGTAATTGTGGATGAGTTTTCAATTTGAGGGTCTTCCATGGGGCGTTATTATAAGAACTTTTGTTTGGTCTCACCATTCTGTATTTATAATTTGAATTAAAGAAATGGTTGTCTCACCAGAACTCGAAGAAATTAAATATTTAATATTTTCATTTCGCCGCTCTGGTGTTGAGGCAATGTGCGGCGTTGAGTTTCGCTACTCAAAACGCAATGCGTCCAGAGAGAGAGAGAGAGATATGCGGGATACAGCGTGAAGCTAAAAAAGTCTCTCTCTTAACAGATCATCATTTTTGCGATGAAATATGAATCTTCGACCATTGCATGCAATTAGACATGTCTCGACACGACACAGCCAAATCTATAATAATAAATAAAATTTTATTTCCTACGGCAACATTTAGATTACCTTATTTTTAATATTTCTATGAAACAATAGATATCGATCGTATTGTTGTTAACTTCCCTATTTTGGTAAAACAAAAAAATAATATCTTTTGTGACTTCTTTACAATTCAAATTTCAAATCTATGTAGATAAGATATAGAGACTTCATTGAATTTTTATTAGGAGATTAACTTTTATTACTGGTATCTTCTATTGAATAGACCGTTGAAACTTGCTTTTGGAATATAATATTTTACACTGATTCACATTTGTGAATCATAATTACTTAGTTTGAAACTGTTATCTATACATAAACGGTATATAAATATGTCTGTACATTAAATAGTTATATATATATATATATATAAAAAAAAAGAGTATGATTTTTGAGGCTAGTCGTGGCGCAGGGGTCAAAATGTGACTGTAAAACCGACTGGTTGTGGGTTCGATCCCCACTCGAGGAGATGATTACTTAAATTTATATTTATATTTTCTTCGCTCTGGCGTTGAGTTCTGCCACTCACTGCCACTGCCTACCCTGATGTGTGCAGGATACAGCGTGAAGCTAATTTATTTATTTTTTTATATGATTTTGAATTTTTTCTCTGTACACGCTCATCTTTGGATTTTCTTGGCGATTTTAAATGGAAGTTATTATAAAAGAAGATACTATAATTATTAACAGAAAATATTAATGGAAACGATCTAAAAAGTCAATTTAGACAGTCAGTCAAAATCAAAAATGAATTTTTAGAAGATTTTTGATAAATAGGTTTTATAAATTTATTTCAGATGTGCGCTCTGTTTTTAGCGAAAAAATAGTTTAGTAAAAAAAAAATATTAAAAATAAATAAATAATAATTTACAGAAATGTGTTTATTCTATTATAAAATTTGTATATAGTAAGAGGAAATCGGGCAAAATGAGTCAGGATTTAAATAAAAGAATACAAATACATTCCAGATGTTTCAGAACAATAAGCGAGTTAACGATAGAAACGTCACGTCTAATTTCGTACAGATATCTATAAGAATGTTAATTACTAAGCTCCTTACAGCCGTACTTTATATAGATAATGCACATTGTTTGTTGAAAATTATATATATTTGGACATTTTGAAGTTAAAGGTTTATTATTTTTATCGTAAAATAGTTTAGAAACAGATTGTATAACAGTATCAAAACTTCCATATTTTTATTTTCCATAAAAACGTCACAGAGTTTGAAATTACATATTTTATATATCGTTAAATACATGAAAATTTAATTCTTTAGCATATTTGTCAGCTTCACGGTGTATCTCGCACACACCAGGGTAGGTAAAGGGAACCTAGTGTTAAGGCACTCCGTTCCCCACTTTCTGCCGAATTCTGGAGGCATTGCGTGTTGAGTGGCAGAACTCAACGCCGCGCTTGGCCTCGACACCAGACGAAGATTTTTTTTTTTTTCGAAATTTTAATGCTGTTGACCTGAAATGGTCTTGACAGCGCCCCTGAAACCAGACGAAGAAATGGAAATATAAATTTAAGTAAATATTTCATCTCCTGGAGTGGAGATCGAAACTACAACCAGTTGGTTTTACAGTCACACTTTGAGCCCCTTCGCCACGACTGGCCTCATTTAAAAACTAAATATAAAGCAATTACTCTCAAGAAATTCAAACATGGCATGGTCATTCAATAACTTCTATCTATTTAGTTATTTATACACATGTTAAATAACTGTTGTAGTTGTCCGTCCTATCCATTGTTTCTGCCAGGCAAATTCCCCGAAGCCAGGCAGGGCCTGCCTAATAACGCACTGTATCTATTCACTTCCCTTCCGATAATAAAAATATTCTTTCGCCCCATTGTTTTGTATATTTGGAAAATAATATTTTAATCGCCATTTGAAAGATCTTTTTTTTGCTAAAATAGCTGCCTCGGAACATTCCATTGTAATTTTTATTGCACTTAGATATTTGGATACGTTTGTCGGAGATGTTTTAGTTATTAGAGTATAAAAAATGTAGACGTCTTGAATTTTTATTATATTGCCTGGGAAAAAAACTTGGTTCAATGATTAAAATTACATTGCGAGTCAGAATCAGAACAGAGTTAACTATCATAAAATATTACATTTTAAAATACATTAAATAAGATAAATAAAATAGTGTAATTACTCATAAATACAACCAAAGGTAAGTAATAAGAAAATTTACCTAAATAAGCATATAAAGTATATCAGTGTATAATAGCGAAATACAACGGTGATTAATATTGGCCGTATTTATTATCTAGGTACTTATATCTGTGACACATTTTATAATAAAAATGTATGATTTATTGCATAGAAATAAAAAAAAATTGCCATGGATAATTTATGTTTTAAGTAAAGATTCCAAAAAGTCCATCGATTTAAGGGATAGGATGACGTCATCTTTGTGTCCCTTAAAAATCTCACAAGGGTAATTCCCCAAGACAAAATTTCACTTCAATATTTTTTTTTTCTAAATTTCTTTTATGAAATATTTTGGAAGTTTTAATTGAATGTGATCGAACAACCCCTTTGATAATTTGCCAATGTCACATCTTGGACAATTCAACCCGTATTGATCCCACCGCCCGTATGACCAGATTTGCCCACTTTACCCCATTATAAACATATCAATAACGAGATGATCGCCCCACGCTATTGCTCAATAGACGGTTTTTAATTGAATATTTGTATAGAAATATTTCTGCCAAAACTTAAATTTAGTGCCACCCTTCTAATTGAGATACTACTACTTGTGGGGTTCGTGGGATTTAGTAGCAATTTTCCGTGTAAATTGGCAGGTTGTTAAATCTTTTTATATAAAGTTTATCATTAAAAATATATTAATTGCTATATTATCAACATGATAACAACAGAAATGAACTGAAGAATATAATTTTGACAGTATTAATTTATAAATTTCCTCGTTTCTCTAATAGCTATTTTAAAAAAATAACAAGGATGTCTATTACCGAAACAAACTACTTAAAATCAGCAGACGTGACGCTTATGTATTATAATATGAAAAAAAAAAACCGAAATACTAAGAATAACCTTGCATATTGTATCCACACGATTGCTATTTATAATTACAATTTAAAAAGTCAAAAGCGCATTACACAAACGTCTTATCTCCATACAAATTTTGAAATAAAAAAAAACATATACTACTACAGTAATAAAGTTCAAAGTTGTTCAACTATAGTATAGATATAAGATATCTTAGCAGGTAGTAATTTAAATTTCGAACGATCTCGTCTGGCGACAACCCCTGCGCCGATGGGGTGGAGCGGGGCCGGCTAGCGCATGGTGCCGTCTCGCTCGCACTCGCGCGCTCCCCTTATCGCCGTCTCGCCTATTATTGTCATATCAAGATTCGAGCATTGTATTTTGTTTTCAATTTTCAATTTAGTTTATATCGGATGTTGGCACGGGCAGCACGTCTGGCGGGTCGCCATCGGTCGTTACCCACGTGCTAGCGACGTACTAATTTTTTTTATCAATTCGCGGATTTTTTGTTATTTTTTTTTATTTTAATCGGATTTACCGGTGAAGTGTTTATTACCTATAAATAAACATTAGATGGAAATAATGGATTTCTTCAATAGTATTATGGGGGAGCAGCTGTCAAACTCCATGCATAGCGAACCTCCGAAGATGCCTAACTTTTTCGAAGTCGATAAAAAGAAGGTAGGATTTAATTGATTTAATTTAGGTCAATTAAAGTTTTAATTATATATTTTTAATTTAATTTTTTTTTGGTTTTTCGAAATCTATAGAACCTATCTCTAGCTATTCACATATACCTACCTTAGAATGTTCATATAATAACTTACAAATATTTAATAGTCAATTAAGATGATATTATTATTTGTTTACTTTATTGATAATCAAGATTTAACGATTATTTAATTAATCATTAATTTAATTATTAATTATACATTATATTTGTTTACTGCATACATTTAACTTTGATTACTTATTAGGGAATTTCATTATATTTCAAGCTTCTATGTTAATTTTATCTACAATTTTGATTCAATTAACCTATAAGGTTACTTTATGGCATAAATAAATTGAAAGTTCTAGCAATAAGATGCTTTATTTATATTCATTTGATATGCTAATTGCACTTTCATTTTCTATCTGTAACTTTCATACTATGACAGTGACACACCTTTATTTGTTTTTATTTATAAAGTAAATAGTTTTAATTAATCGTATTAATGAACTGTAATTTGATTAATTTAATAGAGTATTCATAAAAAACAATGAATATAAATTAATTATTTTGATTAATTTGCTAGTAATTATTGCAATAAACTAGTATTTCATATTGGAAATATTTTCATTTCTTCGCTCTGATAAGTTCCGCTACTCAACACGCAAAGCCTTCAGAAATCGGCGGAAAGTGGGGAACTAAGTGTCTTAACACTAGACTTCCTTTGCATATCTTGGAAAATACGGTACAGCGTGAAGCTAAAAAAAATATTAAGTAGGTAAAATAGATATATGCTACTAAATACAGAAAGATTGGGAAACTCAATAAAACCCCTGGCCGTTATGCTTATGGGATTTTTTATGTGAAATTTAATTATAATCTCAATACGAAATGTTTCTAAGTTAATATTGGGGATAAAAGAATGGATTCCATATAAATTTGTATAATTTATAAGCAATATAATGGTTTTTTAATCTTTTGTCGCTATCGTGGAACAGGTTTTGACGATCCGATTAATATAAGAGCGAAATTAGTTAGTCGCGTCCTTAAGTAGATATAAATCGTTTGGATTTATGGTGGATTTTTTTTTCTATTTCCTTAAAAATAATTATTTTTTAAGATCTTTGATTACTTATTGATATGAATAGATAATATTTATAATCTATAGTAATATTGTTAAATTGACTTTGTTTTACTTATAAAGAAAAAGTATAAATATTTCCAAAGTTGTTTTGAAGGCTCTGATCTCAGGAACTATTTGTTTCAATTGACAAATAATTTTTGTGTAAACGGATTATCCGTTTATCGAGAAATACTATTAACATCACGTTAGTCGTTTCCATGTAACCCGCTACCTGTTCTGATACTGTTAGTAATCTCCATTTAACCACGGTAGTAAAGTCACAAGTGAAAACAAGTACTTATAAATATAATAAGGTCTTTGATTTTCACGATTATTACACATTTTAAATTTAATTATTTTAACCGGATTAATCGCACGTATTTAAGATTATACATTTTTGGAAACGCGACGTTTCGAATACTTTGCATTAGTACGTGGTGACGGGTAGACTGACGTCTACCTTTGGGAGTCTACCCGGATTAATCTGGTTAAAATAGTTTAATTTAAAAAGTATAAATATAAACATATAATAAAAAAATACTATCCAAAACATCACAATCTTTATAATTTATTTATTTATATACATACACTCGACATCTACGACATCTAATGCCGGTGGTGGTCATCACGGCTTGTTTACTTTTACGAGCACCGTTTTATTACGGGATAATGCGTGAAAACGGATGATTTTATAACGCACCTATGTCGTAACTATCGGATTTAAATCTCTTTTTATCCGTGTTGATTTATCTGTGTTCGAGGCATTTAATTTTTTTTTATTGCAAACGGCATTATTAAGAAGATTTATAATTTACGACGTTCCAATAAAATGGGGATATGAACATTTTTTATATTAATTTTTATCTCTGGAATGAGCAATTAGAATGTTTCTTTTTAATTGTTTTTAGAACGATAAATGTTTATGTTTATGAGATATGTATGTATATGTAGATATAAAAGAGTCATCGTGTCATCTAATATAAATGTATTGTAGAGAAATCTTCATATTATATAAAATAAAATTAAATTAAATTAGCTTCACGCTGTATCCCGCAGACAGCAGGGTATTCAGAGGGAACCTAGTGTTAAGACACTCCGTTCCTCACTTTCTGCCGAATTTTAGAGGCATTGCGTGTTGCGTGGCAGAACTCAACGCCGTGCTTTGCCTCGACACCAGAGCGAAGAAATGGAAATATAAAATTAAGTAAATATTTCATCTCCTCGAGTGGGGATCGGACCCACAACTAGTCGGTTTTACAGTCACACTTTGTACCACTGCGCCACGACTGGCCTCATATTATATCAAATATGAAATTTCATTACTATTTTATAAAACATAACAAAGACTGAAAATACTGTTTTCATTTTATTTAGTTATATATTTTTAGATAGTTTATAAATTGTATTATTACTATCCTGCACATAGCAGGGTGGGCAGAAGGAACCTGGAAACTGCTATACTTCTGTTCTCCAATTTCGGCTCAATTCTCGAGGCACTGTCTGTTGAGTGGCGAAATTCAACGTCGCGCTTTGCGCCCTTTTCGTAGTATATAAGAAGCTTTCTCGTTCTGACTAGATATCTAGATTTAGGGTGTAATGGATTACGAAAGATCATTAGGACCTCTCTGGTTCTCCTTCGAAGATATAATAAAAATTGGGATAAAAATTCTACTTTACGTGCAATATGGTTAGTAAATTATGTTATGAAAACCCGGCGTTGAGTTCCGCCACTCAACACGCAATGCCCCTGAAAATTCTTCAGAAACCGAAAAACGGAGTGTCTTAACAATACGTTCTTTCAGCCTACCCTGCTATATGAGGAATACAGCGTGAAACTGAAGCTGGTTAAGTTATTCTCCAATAGAAATGGTAATCAATTTGTATTGCAAATATTGCAAAGGCATCTTTGTGCAAGTATACAAGTACGTTTGTACGCTTGCTAAGAAATTAGCATGTTGCATCGGTGTGGTCATCTCGCGGGCGTGAAATGCATAGAGTAGGGACAGCATTGTACGTACTGGCCGTATTCAATGGCCGTCTTATTATAAAGAAATGAAAAATAATATAAGAATAAATAACTGAAAAATGAAAAAACTGAAAATAAATATATATTTTTTTCTTTGTGTGAAAGCCAAAAGACTTAAATTATAATTCTTAATATTATTCTTAAGTAATTATAAGTTTATGATCAAGAGTTTTAAAATTACATATTTTGCAATGATTATTCAACACAGCAATATCTGAAGTGTGTTGTATGCAAGTTTAATTTGATTAATACCGACATTTCACATGGATGTGGTACGTTTAGGCATCAATGGAAATGAACCAATTCCATTTATTTATTCAAAGACACAAAAAAATCGTTTATTTTTATATAAATACCTACTATTAATTATTTAAAAAAAAATAAAATCAGCTTCACGCTGTATCCTGCACACAGTAGAGTAGGCAGAGAGAACCTAGTGGTCCATTCCGTTCCCCACTTTCCCCCGAGTTCTGGAGGCATTGCGTGTCAAGTGGTGGGACTCTACTCCTCGCTTTGCCTCGACATCAGAGCGAAGAAATTAAACTATAAATGTAAATTAATATTTCATATCCTCGAGTTGGGATCGAACCCACAACCAGTCAATTTTACGGTCACACTTTGTGCCCCTGCGCCACGACTGGCCTCGGCCTTGGCCTTAATTTTATTTATAACATTATATAAAACGAAATTAAAAATAAATGTAAATTAAATATTTCCTAGTTAAGTACCCTACTCTATGCTAAACACCGCACACTGCATTTTCTATACACGACGGGTGATTGACCGCGCATTTGTTACACCTGCAAATAACGCGAACCACACATACAAACAAACATACATACATACATCTGTAGGTTATGTATGTATGTATGTGTGTATGTATAAATGCAAGTTTGCGAGTGTGCGTTCATTAGACTTGTTAGACTGTTAGACTTGAATATGGATAATACGAGATAATAGATAGATAATATTAAGAAGAAGTTTTTAGTTTAAAATGTCGAATAAATGTAATAAAATTTGCTTTTGTGTTTTGCTATCTTTTCAAAGAGAACTTTAAAAGCTCTTTAATTATTTTTTTTAAGAAATCACATATACTTTTAAATTGAAAAGAAAAGATTTATCAAGATTTTTTTGTTTATAAATAATATAAAACTATTTTCTATTGTTAAGCTTACATTAAAAATAGTCGCAAAAAAAATTTTGATGTACGTACTATATTTAATCAATATTTATATAAAAAAAAAACAATTATAAAAAAAGTCGTGGCCCTTTATATACACAGTGATAATTAAATATTGGATATTCCTTTACTTCTATCTCAAAGTAAGGCGTCACTGTTAATTAGTATTTATGTACTAATAACTTCGTGTTAAACATCCGCGCTTCGTACTGATTTGAAATAAATATTATATTACGTTTGAAGTTACGTCTTTAAAAATGTAAATAATTTTAAAGAATTGATATAATAATAGGAAAAATAACCG
>DWMY01001930.1:0-13053 GCA_018249775.1 Heliconius hecalesia formosus
ATTTCATTCCCAAGGCGTGTCATAATTTCTATGATTATTTTATTTGGTAAATAAAAATATTTAACAAAGAAACGTATTTTCAATACTTTCAAAAATTGCTATACCCATAGAACATTCTCGGACATTTTCTTAGATGCTATTGTAAAAGCGTACACATTGTTCCATAAAAGACTAACGTACTCGACGGAATCGTCCGTCATACATTATAGATAAACCATATAGATTAACATCTTCTTTGACTAGATAGAAAATGTCTAATTGCATTGGTTACAGGTTCAATTTATTTTAAACATTTATAAAGTTTTATTTCACACATTTCATGTTAAGCCGTTCCGATCGAAACATTGCGTGCTAAATGAATTCAATGCCGCATTTTCTGTTAGCATAGGAGGAAATAAAAATAAATAATTTATTACTCAAATGAAATTGAAATGAAAATTCTTATCAGTCCAGTGGTTCAGAAGACGTGCATTTTCAAACAGATAAGAGATAAGCAAAAACAGACAAACATTTTCTTTTAAAAGTTATAGGTTAATATTCTATTAGCTATTTTAAACCCCCCTAACCTGCTTTTTCGCTAATACATTTTATTTAAAGACATATTTTTTTAAAATATTTTAATATATGATACATATGATAAATAGGCAAAGTAGAAACAAATAGCTTATACTTTGCCTAGGTATCCTATAAAATGCCGAATGCGCAGCCGGTAATGTATGTATAAGGCGAGAGCAAAGAAGGGAGGGGCGTGCAGGCAGGCAATAAATGTGAGATTCTTTTTACTTGCTTACCTTGCGCTCGTCCCATCATGACCTATGCTCGTGACGTGTTCGCACACACCAAGATTAATAAGACCTCCTTCAGAGGGTACGTACGCAACGTGGACCTATACAAAGATCTCGAATTAGAATCGCTAAAGGAATTCTGCAAGCGCCTAGCCAAGCGCTACTACGCGCGTGCAGTCTCCCCTCCAACTCACTCATTGTCCAAACATGTAAGTACGCTCCTCACCCACATCCGCTTCTTCGACGCCCTCGCAGTGTTCTTCTAGATCACGACTGCCGCAAACGCGCAGTACATAGATAGGATTCATTCCTTAGTCTCACGACACACTCTCCGCCATCGTAAGAGGCGAGGAGGCCAGTCCTATCTCACTGCATGTCCGCACTTCACCGCGACGATGGAAATCCCCCCTGATGAGCATTCTCTTTGCCAACTCTTCACTAGCGTTCATCAAAGCCTGTACTTTTACTTCAGGGGCGACCTACCCTCACCCCTCCCCGCCCAGTAACTCTGTCAAGACCAGTCCAGGTTAACAGCAATAAAGTACATTCGAAAAAAAAAAACAAAATACTTGCTTACCATTTCATGCATTTTTTTATTGGTAATTAGTAATTACATATTACTACTACTAACGGCACCGTAGCTATGGATTTATATTAGATAAGTTTTTTTTCAACTGCTTTTATAGCTATAGAATCAAACGAATGAACCAGATCTATTTATTTTACACATTGCCAGTGGAACAGCAAATATTCTTTATACGAGCCATAGGATTTTTTTCTTCTAATCTAAATAAAGTAAGTAATGATATACCTCGAGGCCAGTCGTGGCGCAGTGGCACGAAGTGCGACTGTAAAACCGACTGGTTGTGGATTCTACCCCTACTCGAGGAGATGAAATATTTACTTAAATTTATATTTCCATTTCTTCGCTCTGGTGTCAAGGCAAAGCGCGGCGTTGAGTTCTGCCACTCAACACGCAATGCCTCCAGAATTCGGCAGAAAGTGGAGAACGGAGTGTCTTAACACTAGGTTCTCTCTGCCTACCCTGCTGTGTGCGGGATACAGCGTGAAGCTAATTTATTTTATGATATACCTACATATCTATGTATACATAAATGAATTATGAACATACCTAAGCGTACAGTATTTGCAAACTATTGCTTTAAAATTTCACAACGCGATAAAAAACTTTCAACATTTATTACCAACATACGTAGTTGTTTGTATGTACTTGTACAAAGTTAAATGTTTATATTCACTCAAGATTGGATGATTTGAAATATGCAATTAATATAGAGCCAGTTAGAAATTGTTAATTGAAAGAATTTTTTTTCTTATTACAGAATTTCAACTACAGCATACATGCCTGAGGCTGTCGTGGCGTAGGGGCATAAGCGTGAGACTTTTATAGCCAACGGTTGTGGGTTCAATTCCCACTCGGGAGAATGTATTAGTATTTATTAATATTTTTATTTCTTCGCTCTGGTACCATTGGTACCACAAGCGCGGCATTGAGTTCCGCCACAAAACACGCAATGCTTCGATTCCGGTGGAAAGTTGGAAACGGATACAGAGAGAAGTTGAAAAAAAATACTACATGCTATAGGGAAAATCTTCATCTATTTTTTTTTCTTCTGTAACTGAATGTTTCACAGACAACGCACAGCCAAAACTGCGCTGATTAGTACGCTGAATTTTTTCATGTAGAATCTTTGAGGAGTGTGAACGGAAGAGAAATACTCTCTTAAGGGGACATTAAGAGAGGATTTTTCTTCCGTTTAACCAGTTATTTGGTTAGATACAGTTTAGATGACAAAGGCGCGTGTTAATTTTCAAGACCCAGTTTCTACCGCGAAAGAGAAATGAGCGGGTAATGCTTAGGCGGAACCAACTCCTTTTAAATAAATTAAATTTACATTTCCACCAACAAAGCTTTCTGCTCGCTCGGTCCGATCCGTCCAACTATTTATTAGTGGTATACAAATATGCAATTTACTGCTATTAGTTAAACGTAGTGTTTAGCTATTTCAATTTAACCACGCAAGCGAGGCCGCAGAATAAGCCAGTAGTATTTTGAATGAAATGATATTTATAATCGTCTACTCTTAATTTTAAAGGTGTCAATATAAATACATAGCTTATTTAGAAAACGTATAAAAATTTGAACGTAGCGCGAGTCGAACCCGCGCCTCCTGGAAACCGACCTGGTCGGTTTGGTTTTCTAAATAAGTATTTTTCTTTCCTAAGTGTGGAATAACACTTTAAAAATGTTTAAAATACATAGCTGCTGTACATTACCGAAAAGTCAAGAAAAAAATTATGATTCATTGAGTTATCTCTTTTTAAATAACAAATGCGGGAGCAATGAATGATATTATTATTGCTATAATAATATAAAGCATAATGTGATGCTTAATGTTGAGAAATTTATATTAGATAATTTAAACGACGGTAGCAGGTTCTATCGCTTTCGGGAAACAGTTAAATTTGTATTGTTTTAGCTTAACGCTTGTATGCGGGATACAGCAGAATAGACAGAGGGAATTTTATATTAACATTCTGCCCAGTTTTCCAAATATTGCGTTTTGCTTTTGAATGGCATAACTTAACGCCGCGGTTTGCCAGGTAGGAAATGAAAATAATGTATTTCCCCGAGTGGGAATCGATTCCACAACCGTCACGTTTACAGTCGAACGTTGTGCCGCTATGCCTCGACGGCCTCGACGGAACGAATAATGAAAAGAAGAAAAGCGCTAAGTATATAATAATATTGACGTTATGTCCGTCTGTTAATGGGAGTGTTATTGTTATGACAGCCTTTGATTGAACGGTGCCTTTGTAAATCCCCTTATGTATGTAAAAAGATATTATGTTTCTTGCCTGTGTAATGAGCGTCAGAATGTAATCGTAGTGTAATGGTTGTGAGTTCGATCTCCATTCGCTGGAATGAATTAGCCACACTTCGCTCACAATTCCTCAATTTCTGATAAGACAAGCGCGGCGTTTAGTTCCGCTCCACAATACCAAATGTCTCGATATTGGGTATTAATTAGCCTCGACACTATGTTTTCTCGACTTACGCTATACCTACATGCAGAGATACATGAAGTTAATTAATCACTACGCCTAGTTAAGATTTGTCTTCACACGATGACTTTGTTTTCTAATTTTACTCAGAGATACTTAGTTTCTTGTATTTTCATAATAAAAAAACGATTAACTTATCTAGCTAGTTAGCTTCATTGTGAAATATCGAGTCAAGTAAATACTTGTTAACATTTATTTAACAAATTAAAAACATTTGCCTCATTCCTGCCTCTAAGCGGCGGAACTTGACGCCGTGGTTAGTATTATTACCAGGGCAAAAATATGAAAACAATTTATTTTCGCGAATGGGAATCGAACCCACAACCGTTTCGTCTGCAGTCACACAGTAAAATGCTTCGCCGCGAGGGTCTCATATATCGTGACTAAAATTAATTTATATTACAAAGTTGCATAGTTTATAACTTTAGAAAGAATGTAACTACCTAACTAATTTAATATTTTGCACTTCCGGTGACTGATAAGGCGTAAAAAATAGAACGATAATAAACAAAACAGACATTTATTAAATTTTTAAAGTTTTATTTCACACATTGGAAAGAAGATTACTCATAAAGAAAACGGCCAAATTTTTAATGTAGCGAGATTAGAAACCGTGAATCTTGGAAACCATCCAAGAACGTATGGCTAAGTGGTTTATACGTTTTCTTAATAAATATAACAGACTATTATTGAATGAGTAAATCTATATGGTACTTATGAGTACTCATATTGTTTAACCACCCAGCGCGTGGATCGAAAAAGTCGTATAACTTTTTAACCCGCCATCGATGCGTGTTGGGATTTCGAGTAGCTGCCTTATTTTACATCCCCCGCAGTTACTTCTCTCGAACGAGTCGAAATCGCATACCGAGGGTCCTGGGATATCTTAGAAAATATTGTTTTTTTTTATATTGAATTGATAAATTAGAAAATATTCGATGTTTGGTACTGAAATTGCATTCTATTACAATAGTTTTATTTTGTTCAGCTTAGCGCTGTAAGTATATACGAGTATCGAAACAAAGTGAGCAAACAACATTCTACCATTTAACACGATCGATGACACAAATGCTTAAGCATTCGAGTATATTAAAGACATTATATATATATTGGTATGGTATGGTTCTTTGATTATGGCGTTCCGAACGTGCCAGTAGAGCACATATCACTTTGCCAATGTCACGTTGTGTGGAGAAAACACGAAGGAGGTTGTACGGTAAAAAAGAGATAATGTTACACAATAGGAGAATGCATGTTAAAAAAAGATCCAGTTAAAAATTGCCTTCACATATAAAAAGAGAAATAAAATTAATATATACATTATGTAAATACAGACGCACAGAGGGTTAGTAATAAGAAATATTATAAATATATTATAACAACAATAAACATTATAAATATATTATAACATTTTGTGTCACTGCAAGCAAAACTATAGATTGCCAAATCTTTTCTAATTACTTCATTCTTAAAAACATATTTATTTACTCCACGTTATTAACTGCCCGCGAACGTATTAAAACTATTGACTATTTTAATCAACTCATCTCATCATCAAATCTTTAGTACCTAAATTGCTATGATAAGGAAAAAAATAACTCCATCCATATTTCTCATATGCGGACGCCGTTATAAAACTTCATAATATAGTCTATAATGACACATGAAAATTATATTATAGTCTATTATGACATTTCAAATGACACGAAGTGGACATACATAAAAATTTATACATTACAAAGTTAAGACACACCATACTCAACTTTCCCCCCAGTTTTCTAGACACGTATTGAGAACGGAACCCAACGCTGCTTATAACCTGAAAAATATTAACCTAACGCAGCTGGGCAATAAAGATATATTCAAAATAATCTTCAAAGAATTATACGATCTAATTAATCCTTCCGACCTAACTTCATACACGTTGAAGTTTCAAACACCTGCTATCGTAAGAACACATTCAATCAAATTACAATAACTCAGCTACTTTTACATAAAAGTTTATTATTACTTCAAACTTATAATTATTATCACCTCCGCTCGCTTTTGCAGTACAGGCTTAAGGGAAACTTCCAAGTTTGTTTTATCAAACGTATTGTTTGTGAGAGTTACTTTAAAAGTAAGATTTTGTTGAAAGAACAGAATTATTGAGGCCAGTCGTGGCGCAGGGGCACAAACGTGCTACCGTACACTTGACGTGTCTTGAGTTCGATTCCCACTCTAAGATATTTTTAGTGTTTTCAGGTCCTGGCTCTGGTAACGAGGCAATGGTGGATTTCATCTTAATTTGGGAAAATTATTTTCATTTCCCTGCTGTGGTAGACAAAGCGCAGCGTTGAGTTCCCTCACCCTTTATGTAATGTCTCAAATTCATTTACCCTGCGATGTAAAGTGTAAAGCTAAAAAAATATAAAAAATAATATCGTAATATGTTGCATGATATTTTATACAATGAATGAGTATTTCCATAATATTTGGCTTAAATATATTTTTATAGATTTTATTCATTAATAATATAATAAAAAAAATCGATTATCGCCTAGAATAGGATCATCCTGATACTGGTGGTGTCGTAAGAGGCGACTAAGTACGTTTGCTAGAGTCACGTCGCCAGCAATGGCAACACGTATGGGCAGACTCGACCGGATCATTACCACCCCCGGCATTTAAAACCGGCGTTAAGTAGTGACTTTATGCCACTGCGTTTCGTATCAGGTAATGCAGGGCTCCGGCGCCCATCCCACTTTAAAAACCGGCAACGCACCTGTAGCCCCTCTGGTGTTGCACGGAGTCGTGGGCATCGGTAATCACTTACCATCAGGTGACCCGAACGCTCGTTTGCCTTGTCTTTTCCTTAAAAAAATGCATTTATGCAATCATCTGCTAATGTTATTTTTTCTTGGTTGACATCAGTAATATAATCATCAGCTTCTTTTTGTCCACTCCTGAATGTTAGCCTCAAAATTCTCGAATAGGAACTATTATATAAAAATTACGACAGCTCATTAAACTACTAACAATTTTTAAATAAACAGAAATGCAGATTGCTTAGTATTGAAATAATTTGAATAAACCTAAACATCGTATTTGTCCAAAATGCAGCGCAGCCTATGTGAGAACAGGACAAGTTACAAAATTGGAGAAGTCCAAGAAGTGTAATGAATTTAATTTTTTAGAGAACAGAATGACATACATATATTTCGTAAAGATATGTAAAGATTTAGTTGCTTGAATAACTATAAATCCCTACTCTTAATCCTAACTAACGCATATTGTAGAATTCGAAAACAATTTTTGCTTACTAAGTACAATGGCGTCGGACTGTCGCCAAGTTTGATTTTTTAACGTCTTCTGTCTAAAAATACTTGGGCTGCCCGAACAAAACTAACGATACCTAAATTATATAAATTCAACGGTTCTGGGAAGATGAGATAATAAACAATATTACATACATACATACATACATACATACATACATACATACATACATACAAGATATGCTACACGATACGAAAAACATGACCCTTCCTTTGTAGTCGGGAAAAAATACAACAACCGAATCCCTGAGAGCCTTTTCTTTTTTGAAGTCAGTTAAAAATACAGTCCTTAAATATTGCAAGTCCACCTTTTTAAGGTGCCGTACTTTAAAAGATAAAATTGCACACCTTGTAGGATCACTTTCTTGTCCATTTGCCCATTTGTCAAGACCATTTAGGAAAAATGAAGTAGGTTAAAAACTCAATATTAATTTTAAAATCCAATTTAAAAACAATATATTTTTGGTACTTATAAAAGTAATGATGGTCCAAAAGATATTATGTTAATTATTTTGGCATAATAGTAAAGATATTAACACCATAAGATCTACTTAAAAAAAAACCAATGAAGCGAAAGTACGGTTTATTGGTTCTGTACCAATTTTATAAGGTCAATGAGAACGTTGCTTATAAAAGTTGACAAACTTAAGTTTGTTAATTTTTATTTGTAGCGTTAGTTTATTTTTTGTCAAAATTTATAATCGTAATATAAGATACACAGAAAGTAAGTTTTTGATTACGCGATGAATTCCATACAAAATGCAAAAACTCTGAAAAAACTCTCAGCTGGATACTTGATAAATTTTAACTTGAGACGTCTACGTGATCTTGTCCTCAAGATGAAAAATGGAACAAATGGATAGGCAGAGAGAGAGAGAGAATATGGACTACAGAGCGATCCTACAAAATTTTCGTTTTTCCTTTTACGTCCCTCAATGTACAAGGCCGCATGTGTTAAAGGCCGGCAACGCACCTGTAGCTCCTCTGGTGTTGCACGGGGCCGTGGGCGGCGGTAATCACTTACCATCAGGTGACCCGAACGCTCGTATGCCTTGTCCTTTCCCATAAAAAAAAATGTACGGAACCCTAAGAAGAGTCGAGTAGCTTATTAAAGACCTCAAATATGTTCTTTTCATATAATGATGATTCTATTTCCTTTTTTATAATATTTTTTTATTGCAGAAGGAAAATATTATATTCAACTAATGGGCAATTTGCCCGAGTAGTTCACGATTTCTATTAATTGTGGTTTTTCCCATACAGTGTTATGTTATGTAATTTTATGCACATCTTCTTACGTAATTACGTATTATAGACATAAATCAATAGTTTTATTTATTATTGAATACACTTGTTTATGTTAAATACTTTAGTATACATATAAGTATAACTAAAAAAATTTAAAGGATTTAAATCGTTATCAATCATTAGAGCCAACACAAAAAGTGTTCTATATTTTGTATGTGATGTCCTGTCCTGTCCTGTAATAATGAAACAATCGTGTATTACTTACAAAAAAACTATTTACTTAATTATTTATATTATCTACTTAGGTATGATTTTTTACCTTCTCACTCAGCCAGCGCCTAATTTTCGATATATTGTGTGTTGGGTGGCGAAACGCAACGCCGCCCTTGGGTGAGGAATTTTAATAAATTCATTTCCCCAAGTTTAAATCGAACCATCAATATAAATAATTCCTGTATTTAAATAAAAAGTTTTTATTTAATATTTTAAAGAAGTATGAAAAGCTTTTTAATAAGCTAAACAGTTATTTTAAAGTCAATTTTCGTAACGTTTCTTCTAAGAATTTTAAGGATAAGTATGGTTGTGTTTTAATAATTAATAGTCACGGAGAAATTATAAATTCTTCAAATTTACTTTTTAACGCTCGTCTGCATGAAAAACGTGTTGCAGGCAGGTTGTGGTGCAGGGGCACTAACTGTGCACAGACTGTGTGACTGGTAAAGTAATTGGTTATGGGTTCAATCTCCTTTTCAGGAAATGAAATATATATTTGACATTTTCTGAAAACGTGGCAGAGCAATATGTAGTGCGACAATATCTCCATAATTCAGCGGGAAGTGGAACGGAAGTGTTTTAATGGAAGCGGAGTGTCTTAATAATAAGTTCCCTCTGCCGACTGAGCGGGATATAGCGTGAAGCTAAAAGTAACGAAATTGTAGGCATAGCCAGTCTATAATATACATATCTCCATTCACACTGTGCTTAACTTAAATTGACTTGGGTCCACCCTAATCTCAGTTTACGCGTTCGCAACATAAGCGGATAACCGCAGTGTTAGACCAGTAACCGTTAAATTTGGACCTAAACAGTGTTTCATTGTGCCAAATTCACTATACAGTGTTATAATATTAGAAGCTAAATAGGCTTGACTTTATTACTGGCTAGCTTTTCTTCATTTTTTAAAAGAAAAGAGAATAGTGATCAGTCACTATGTTTTTTGACAATTGTGGGCAAACGATGTATATATTTTTACGAAAAGATGGTAAGGCGTTTATTACGTGGCTTAAAATATAATTAATTTATGATTTGTACTATAATAGTAGGTGTACGTCTTATTCTTATTTTTTAGTTTAACGCTGTATCTTACAGATAGCAGAGTAGACAGAAGACACCCAATATTAAAATAATTTATTCTACAAGCGGGAATCAAATCCACAACTATCCGAAAAGTCGAAAATTCGAAAATCCGATCCTGTGCCTCTGCACCACGCGACGCGACAACTTCTAATTATTACGCAAAATATATTCTGCCATATGCGGGATATAGCGTGAATTTAAATAAATTACCTAGCGAGGAAATTCGTGTCTAATAGTGCTTTAAATTATTTTTTGAATATTTTATTCGGTGCATTTAGTAGTTGTATATTAAGGTGTTTCTTTCTTGGCTGGCATCTAATGTATGATTATTAAAAGAAATTATATGAAATACATACTACACATGTCTATAAATTTCGAAAATTTCCCTCTTTTTCTATGGGAGTCCTGTATAAGATCCTAGACTACCAACTCAGGTAATGCAACCAATGAGAAAGTATGATCTTTAAAATAAAAAAAAAAATATCGATCCATCCATTCTCCATCATTCTATGGATAAATAAAAGATCAATCGAATGATGGAGAAATCGACGGACAAACATAAAAAAATATAGTTAACCAATATAAAGCAGTAAGCTATAAAAACCCTTTTGCTTTTTTATAAAATAAGATATAGAGGCCAGCCGTGGCGCAGCGGCACTAGGAGTGACTGTAAAACCGACTGGTTGTGGGTTCGATCCCCACTCGAGGAGATGAAATATTTACTTAAATTTATATTTCCATTTCTTCGCTCTGTTGTCGAGGTTAAGCGCGGCGTTGAGTTCTGCCACTCAACACGCAATGCCTTCAGAATTCGGCAGAAAGTGGGGAACGGAGTGTCTTAACACTAGGTTCCCTCTGCCTACCCTGCTGTGTGCGGGATACAGCGTGAAGCTGATTTGATTTGATTTGATATGATTTGATAAAATAAAAAAAATGTGTGAATATATATATAAGGAAAAACATTCAACAATAAGAAAATTATTATGCATAATGCGTCATACATGAGTGCACGTATATAATATAATATGAGTAATGGTTCGTTACCTTACTAGGTAAATATAATTTGAATGACGATCAAAGTGATGTTAGTCAGAACTTACAGATTTAAATTAATTGTAAAAACATTGTAATAGATATATATTTTTTATAGCTTCATCCTATATCCCGCACATAGCAGGGTAGGCAGAGGGAATTTAGTGTTAAGACACTTCGTTTCCTATTTTCTGCCGAATTCGGGAGGCATTCCGTGTTGAGTTGCGGAATTCAACGCCGCGCTTCGTCTTGACGCCAGAGCGAAGAAATAAAATTATAAAATTTCCTCTAGTGGGAATGGAACAAATAACCTGTCGCGTTCACAGTCACAACTGTGTGCCCCTGCGCCACGACTGGCCTCAGACGAATAGATATTATTTAAGCATAATAGTATTATAGATTATATTTTTTGTGCATGTCTTTTTTTTACAGTTACTTATCATCTTATTGTTATCTTAGCAATTAAACCGCGTTCTTTTATTTTTGTTTTGTTTAAGTTGTTCATTAGAAAATAGTTTAATAATAGCAACAACATTAGGTTTTTATATTATTTATTTAATTCCTAAAGCATAGGTAATATCATGTAAATTAATAGGTGAGCACGACGTTGACTTCCGCAACTCGACACACAATATCTCGAAAATTGGGCCAAAAATTAAGAATGGAGTATCTTAACACGAAGGAGGTACTTCGAAGGTATGCTATTATTTTTAGAAATCCGTAACTCTTAAGGAAGATAGGAACCCTTATGAAAACTCAACTTTGTTATTAAATTCTAAAAATAATAACTTGAAATGAATTTTTTTACACGCACACAAGCGAGCCCGACACGCGCTTGCCCGGTTTTTTTAGATTCACACTGTATCCCGCACATAGCAGTATGGGTAGAAGAAACCTAGGAACGTAGTTTTAAAACATTTCGTTCCCATTTTCCGCTAAATTCGTTAAATTGTGCCCTTGTGCAACGACTAGTCTTTTCCAGGTATAATATGGCATAATTTTTATAAATATGACTTTAATTTAATAATTTATCGTAACAAAGATCTATACAAACGAATGTAAATTTCATAGTAAGTGTCTTCAATTAGTTTTTACTCAATACACGTGGTAACTATAAAGCTACATAGTCTTATTAGATGAGCAAAGTCTTTCTTTGCTATTTACAATGAACTCAGCTGTTAAAGCCAAATTAATAATTATTACAATATTGTGACACCGTCGTGACTGTTGACGCAAAAGTTGTGGGTTCAATTCCTATTTTTATTCCTTTTTGTTATTTTCATTTCCTCTCTTTGATAATAAGATAAGGTGTGGCTTTACGTTGTCCCTAAGTGGCATGCAATGTCTCGAAAATTGGGTGGAAAATGGGGAACGGATTCTCTGCGCCATGGTGCGATGACGTCTAAACATATTTTACATTTCATTCCCTATTTAAAAAGGCATCTCCTCAATAAATTGGAAACAATTAATAGCATTTTATTTGCAACTTAACTACGGTTCATTTTGACCGGATACGGAAATTTTGTATAGTGCTATTACATTTTACTAATACCCACTATTTCCTTTGAAGGTATAGATTATAATTTTGGTAAAGGGTTAATATTTTTAACATTTTTAAAAGTGTCATTACACACTGAGGATAAAAAAACATGAGGATAGATTTGTAGAAAACAAAAAAAATAGGACACGGGACTCGAACCTCCGCCTTTCTTAAGACTAGGCTCTCTCTGTCTACCCAGCTACATACGTTACACAGCATGAAGCTGAAAGAAATATAAAAAAAATATAATATATAAAACTTACAAAGTGTATTTTTTAAATAAAAGGCTATGTTTAACATATTTTATGACAAAGCAGGTGTTAAGTAGCTTCCTTTTTATGAAAGATCGTGACAAACATTTTAAATAATTTGTTGTTTGCAATATAGTGTTAATTTCACGACCGCATTCAAAACAGAAGTAATGACCACCGCTTACGGAAAATACTAGAAAATAATAATCTTAAAACATAAATAATTTGTACCTAATATTATAAAACTAATAAGTTTGTTTGGTATAACGCGCTAATGTAAGAAACTAGACTTAACTGACGCTAATGTAAGAACTTGAGGCCGGTCGTGGCGCAGCGGCACGAGGTGTGACTGCAAAACCGACTGGTTGTGGGTTCGATCCCCACTCGAGGAGATGAAATATTTACTTAAATTTATATTTCCATTTCTTCGCTCTGGT
>DWMY01001931.1:0-13050 GCA_018249775.1 Heliconius hecalesia formosus
AAAAATATGGTCGCATGCATTTAAAGGGACAGAAGTGTTTTATGAGAATGGAGTGTCTTCTGTAGGTTCCCAGGTTTCCTCTGCCTACCCTGCTATATGTGGGATACAGCGTGAAGCTATAAAAAAATAGTATTATTCCAAAGACTTATTCTTAATGATTTAAAGCAATTTTTAATTACAAACTTAAATGTTGATAAATAAAAGAATGTTAATAATTTCTTAACAACTTAACAATTACTTGATGATTGATTTATGAGGAAGAAGCACGTTGAATGCAAAAAAAAATGTTAACAGCAACAACAAAAACTAGTTAACGAGAATATTTCAAAACTTATTTATATAATATTAACGACGTTAAGTACATTTACTTAAAAAAATATTATACACAAAAATATAGGATATTAATTAATATTTTCCAGAAAAATGTACAACATAATTTTCGTCGTGTTTTGAGGCCGTTGTGCAATGGTACAGCATTGTAAGCGCGATACCTGTGGGTTGAATTCCCATTCGAGAGATTGATATATTTAATGATTTAATTTCCTGATTCTGGTAATAAAACAAAGCGCGGCGTTTAGTTCTTACACTCAAAACGAATTATCTCGAAAATTAGGTGGAAAGTGGGGAACAGAGAGTCTTAGCACTCTGCACATATCTCCCTACTATATATGGTATATAGCGTGATACTAAAAAAACAGGGTTTAAAGAAAGGATATTAGATAAACTATTATATAGCGTAGTTTCCGTAAATTCTATCCAAAAAAAATCATCCAATTTCTGGTAACAGTTTTTTTTACAACTTGGTAGATAAAAAAGGTCAAGATTATATAAAAACAGCTTATATAACGCAGGTTCATGGGCATTTCGACCTTCAATACAAATATAATAAAGCATCTAACACTCAGAAAAAGAAAAGAGAAAAATATAAAACACAAATAAGAAATACATAGGAATATATATGACTACGCAATGTTTGAAAATTCAATTCAATTCTTCGTTTCAGTAAATGGATATATTTAATTTATTGATTTATTGAAATATTTTATTTTCTTAATTTATTTTCGCCAACTATCAAGATATATATCTAAAATAAGCGGAAATTAGACAACCAACTAAATTACTAAACTCTGCCTGTATACCGAAATATTGTTTAAAGATGTAAAAACAATAATACATTAACATAAATGAAAAAAAAACCTCAAACAAAAGATCTTTTCACCGAAACCAACGCCACAACACTCAACACACGCCAAGCTAAAAACAACACGTAATATGACATAACAGAAAACAGTTATATAACAAAAAATGGGCGAAAAATTGAAAATAGTATATTGTTCGGAGTGTTTCAGCTCCGCAGTAGGTACACCTACTTGACGTTAAAGGCCAGAAATCGAAATATACCGACCATTTTCTTTGAAACGACGAGAAATAGCACTTTATTTAAAACTGTACTGAGCAGATCGTTTGTAAAATTGTTGGGTTGTTATGGTTTCATTGTTTATTTGTAAATACATAAATTTTAAATAAAGGTCCAGTAAAAAAAGCATATTTTTCAAAGACTCTATTAACATTTTGTGATACTAGTTATACATATCTAATGTGTGACATAAAAATGGCACACTATATTTATTTAAAAACAAATTTACAAGGTCACAATAAAAATCATAACAACCGAAGCTAACCAAAGGTATATTAACATAAGTCCTTTATCAATTGTAACTCAATTTAAACCTTATGCTTAAAATCCCGGTACATTTCAATAATAATTAATACATCATTAATAAAAGATAGAGGGCAGTCGTGGCGCAAGCACACAGCAGTAAGTGCGACAGGTTCTGGGCTCGATTCCCAATCGAGGAAAGAAAAATCATTTTACATTTTTTTCCATCGCTCTTGTAACGAGGCAAAGCGCGTTAAACTTCCGTTGAGCAACACGCAATGCTTCCAGAATTCAACGGAAAGTGAGGAACGGAAGTGTCTCTATGGGAGTTACCAGGTTCAGTTTCCCCCTGCCTACCCTGCTGTGCACGGAATTCAATATGAAGCGAATAAACAAAAATAAAAGGGAATGAATAATTACTACAATTGTATAACACGCACAAATATGCATTTACATACAAGTACTTGCAAGGAATACCAATATACTTTCTCATTTTTCAATACAAGGTTAAGTCAAAAACAAAAAAAAAGTATATTTTCTAAACGAAATTATTCTTTGGTTCACACATTTTAAAAAAAGTTTACTCATTCTAAATAAAAAAAATCTCACTTTCAGGAAACGGCAAATAAAACTTGATGAGGCGTTGATGATATTATAATTTTTTCAATTCTACTTATTATTATTATATTAGAATAATAACATCTCTGTTTGTTTGAAAAACTGAAAAGGAAATCTCTGGAAAAAAAAACAAAATATACATATATTACACAGGAAACTCACACAATTGAGGTCGACGTGGTGCAGCGGTACTCTACATACACAGACAATAAGCTACGTCCTCGCTATGTAACAAGTTACAAGACGAAGCGCGCCGTTGAGTTCCGCCACTCAACCAACACGCAATGTCTCGAATATTGAGCGGTGCGTCGAGATCAGAGTTAAAACTAGGTTCCCTTTCTACCATGCTGTATGAGGGATATATCGTAAAGTTATTTTTTTTTAATACTCATATAACAAAAATTACACAATCTACAAAAAGGAACAAACACTCAAAGTAAGAAAACACGACCAAAAAGCAAAAAGCTCCTTTGAAAGAAAACCCTTAAAAGAATCCTTGCCGGCTCAACAGGTACCAGGGCGGCATGACCGTACAAGAGTTCCACTCGACTCGTTCGTGGCATACCGGTCAATCTACATACATATAAGGCTAAATAAAACGTTTATTTATTTACACGTAGGTACGTGGGCTAGTGTGCGTAAGTTTCGCGAGTGTGCCGCAACATTGCGAACCTCCACGCCGGTCGTGCTCCCCTGGTACTCGGCGATGCGAATAGCGGTTTAAGTATGATTTACATTTTTGCCCTAATTGAGTTTGTGAATTTAATTTTGCTATATACATACTACTGTAGGTATGATTTTTATAAAAACAACCTTTTAAAGAGTTTTACTTATATATTTTTTAAATAAATTAAAACTAGTGAGTGATATATCACTGAAATTTCTACTTTCTACTATATTTAAAAAGAAAGATTTTAAAAATAGCTAGAATACATAAAAAAAGTAAAGAATATTCATTTTTTTATAATAAAACAAACAACCTTTTACTCGACTCGCAACAACTCGAAAACGATAAAAAATATATTATATGTTTGTTGTATGGGAGTCCCATTAAATACTTATTTGCTTTATAGTATTTGTTGTTACAACGACAACAGGAATATATCTGTAAAAAAAATCAACTGTCTAGTTAGACATCACGGTTCATGAGATAATGCCTGGTGGCAGACGGACGGACAGACAGAGAGCGGAGTCTCAACAATAGGGTCCCGTTACACCATATATATTTATATTATTAGTATAGATTTAGGAATACCGACACATTTTTATTTACAGATAGATTAAAATAAAAATAACCAATATGTAAATATTTAATTTACAACTTTATTTCAGACGAAATTACGCAAAACAATTATAGTTTTTATTAAAATTTAAAATCTAATTTAGTGTATATTTTGACCTAAGTAGCCTTGCAACAAGGACATTAAGTAACTAAGTAGTTTAGATATTCGAATTTAGTATAGTTTAGTAAAAATTCGAATATAGAGAGGAGGATTCGAATCTGCGTCTCTTAAATACGCGTTAAGCTACGTCCAGATTTTAATGTATAAAATTTAAGATACTATCCTAACTAAATATAATTTAATTGAAATTATCATAAGTACATTTATGATGAAAATAAAAAAGAAATAACAAATAGAAAAATAGTGACTCGTCACTATGCTCTTTTGTTTTCTATACAATTCGCAACGTATATATTGCATTTTTATACGAAAATCGCTAATTAAATTATTATCATTTTAAGCACAGTACAGTGTGCAGTATTGTAGTTATCTAATAATTAATGCTATCTTACGTCTGCAAGGATGAAAGTATAAAATAAATTCTCAGTTTCTTATATTTTCAAGAATAATTTTCTCATTAATGAACTATAATAGTAGATAACAAATCTTACGACTTGCTATTTTTTAAAATTACAAATAAGTATGTAAAAATGAAATGCACGTGTAACATGTGAAACCAAAAATTATAGCCCGCCTGGCAGATAAGGCTGTCCGGGACTTTATCAGCCAGTGGAGACACTGGCCCTTAAGCTTTTAAATATATAATCTTAAAATCTTTAAAATATAATTTAATATATATTCTTTAAAATAGGATTTGTATTGCTCCATTGTTTACAGGTATTATGTGCCAACTGCCCCATGATGGTATTATGTAATACGTTTACTATTATTCTATTAACTTAGTATAAGTAGATAAATAAGGTATTTATAATTTATTATTATCACTATTGTATTGTTAAAAGTATACAAAAACCTTTTTCTATATATATATTATGTAATAAATTATGAATTGTTATTTTTATCATCACACAAGAACTAATTAATTAAATTAGCTACACGCTGTAACCCGCTTATAGCAGTGTAGGCAGGGTAAAGCTAGTGTTAAGACACTCCGTTGCGCTGAATTTTTCGAGGCATTGCGTGTTGAGTGGAGGAGTTCCATGTCGGGCTTTTGTCTTGGCACCAGAGCAAAGAAATGAAAATATTCATAAACAATAATTCCGAGTGGGGATCGAAACCACAACCGTCACGTTACAGTCACACTCTTGTAGATCGGCGCCACGACGGTCTCAACTAATTATTAATACTATTATATATTAGTTAATAAGCAAGGGAGACTTCTTTACATTATTACTTTAAATAAACAACATTTTTTCGTAATTCACCACATAAAAAGTCACCATAAGATATAACGCATCACACGTTTACTATTAAAAAGATTTCTTGAAAAGCAAAACCGAGGGCAATCGCTAATTGAATTTAAAACTCAGTTCAATTAGGTCACTAACCGCGAGTCAAATAAATAATTTTATTCGCCATCATAAAAAAGCGAGCCAAGTTCCGCTTCCGCATGGAATCAAAATAAAATTGGCTGAAAGCTTACACGAACTGGTACGACCGGTTGTAGGCCATCGAGGTATTGTTTTAATTCTTTTTGGCAATCCGCTACCGCAAAACTGTATTTATGTAACAAACTGTATTTAGATGCTATCGTGGCACAGTAGAATCGCGTGTAATAAATGCGATGGTGGTGGGTTCTATTACAATTCAGTAGACTGAATTGTTTTCATTTCCTAGCGCTGACAGTAACATAAGGCGCGGCGTTGAGTTTTGCGACTCAAAAATTAGGTAGAACGTGGAAAACTTAGTTAACTTAACACTAGGTTCCCTCAGCCCACCTGCTATATGCGGGATAAAACGTGAAGCTAAAAATAAAAAGATGATAACGAGACAGACAAACTCATAAATCAAGTGAGTCACAATATGTACACAAACCACTTCGTTTCGCGTGACAATTGCGAGCGTCTGATTGTTCCTACTATTATAGGAACCATTTCATAACGTGTAATAACGTTATATAACACAGAATGTAGGTATATTTAATATATATAAGTTGAGGAAGGCCGGTGGTCTATACGCTATAGGAAAAACACAATATGCTTATTTATAAGTATTATAACTAGGAATAAGCCGTCTTTGGTTTTGTATGACGCAGTGGCAATTTGATGCATAAATCAGCTTCACGCTGTATCCCGCACACATCAGAGTAGGCAGAGGGAACCTAGTGTTAAGACACTCCGTTCCCCACTTTCTGCCGAATTCTGAAGGCATTGCGTGTTGAGTGGTAGAACTCAACGCCGCGCTTTTGTCTCGACTTCAGAGCGAAGAAATGGAAATATACATTTAAATAAATATTTCATCTCCTGGAGTGGGGATCGAACCCACAACCAGTCGGTTTTCTGACTGTTTTCGACGCATGACTATGGGATAATAATAGGTTTGAATATTGAATTGACGAAACGTTATACAAAGTAAAAATATCTACACTTTACCTACTGGTCTAGTAGACGAAGTTGAGTTCTGCCATTTGAAACAAAACATCTGTAAATTCTTATAAGATTAAATAATTATTCATTATATATTTATTGAGGCCAGTCGTGGCGCAGCGGCACGAAGTGTGACTGTAAAACCGACTGGTTGTGGGTTCGATCCCCACTCGAGGAGATGAAGTATTTACTTAAATTTATATTTCCATTTCTTCGCTCTGGTGTCGAGGTTAAGCGCGGCGTTGAGTTCTGCCACTCAACACGCAATGCCTCCAGAATTCGGCAGAAAGTGGGGAACGGAGTGTAATAACACTAGGTTCCCTCTGCCTACCCTGCTATATGCGGGATACAGCGTGAAGCTGATTTATTTGTTTATTTTTTTATATTTATATAGAAATAAAATATTTTTAGTTTATTGCTGTACGAGTACCTTATGAAATTTGATTATTAAAAAAAAAAAGAGAAAGTTTCTAAACACAAAGCAAGAATATTACTAAGTTTAATAACATATTTGTATTTATTATCTGTTTGTTTTTTTATATAGAAATATAAGACCTACACCTAAAATCTATATTTATATATCCTTCAAAACCAGTGTTTCTTTTAATCTTCAATTGGTTTACAAAAGGCACTGTCCAAACACCCGTCGTGTGTACAAGTCACACTGCAGTGTAACGTTGATTCAAAGTGTTTATCATTTAATTTTACCATCAGACACGCATTGCACGGCACGAGGTCGTTTATACAAATGCAAAATGTTATATTTTGCATCTACTTGTATTGTTTGATGATATCTGAAGGAATTACAGTCTTAGCGCGCCCTATCGTGATGATGGGAGATGAGTGAGGAGATTTAACATTGTCTTCTGTTATTTTAGTAACTACAAATAATAACCTTATAAGATATAAATGTAACATAAGAATAACCAATTTAATTGATTTGAAGATTACGATACGACAAAAATTGTTCAGGGATCACATAGCTTTAGTTTTAGAAAAACTAATTGTAACTGTTTACAATAACCAAAGAAGTAGAAAAGGATGTAGAAAGTATTTCGATAGTGCCATTAGTTTTTTTTTAGCTTCACGCTGTATCCCGCACTTAGCAGGGTAAACAGAGGAAACATGGGTTACCTAAAGCTTAGACACTTTTTTCTTACAATTCGACCATTAAGACACTCCGTTTCCTACTTTTCGCCAAATTCTTGAGGATTGGTGCTTATTGAGTGGCGGAACTTAATGCCGCGCTTTACCTAGATACTAGTCGGTCGTTTTGCCAGGAAACAAAAAAAAATCATTATGAATCGAACCCACAACCGTAGCGTTTACAGTCACACACTTCTGCACCTGCGCTGTGTCTACATCTTTTATTTAAGTATATAAAATAAATCCATTCTTAGATAGAACGATTCGATTAAAAAAGCAAAAAAAAAATACTTATTTTTAAAAATTTTTAAAGTGTTATTCCACACTTGGGAAAGAAAAATACTTATTTAGAAAACATATAAAAATTTGAACATAGCGGGACTCGAACCCGCGCCTCCTGGTAACAGACCAGGCGCTCTGACCGCTAAGCCATACGTTCTCAACGAGCTACGTCGAAATTTTTATACGCTTGTTACAACTTATTTATGTTGTTTAATTTAAATTAAAGTAAATTAAAGTTAAATTACTTTATTATAAAAGTGATATAGAGATCATTAGTTAGAACCTGATTTGCAGAATACTCATATTTATAATATACTTGCTTGTCTGTATCGTAAAAAAAAGTTTAATTAAAATATTTCATACAACAATAAAAGTGGACGTTAAGATTATAGGTCGGTGTAAGTGCCGCCATTTCTTATGAATCCTTATAATGAAATGTCATGACATTTACTCGAGATACGACTATTTATAGCAACAAAAACATATATATATTTACAAACAACTTTGTGAAATGAAACGACTGGTTCTCTTTTGTTATACATTTATATAAGATCTCATTGCTATACAAAGAATTTTAATTATAAATGAAATCAATAAAAAAAATGGTAAAACGTTCGTAATTATTATCATTATCAGTTAATTGATATTTATATTTTAAGTAAAACAATTACTTATGGTCTTATTTACAACAATAATATCTGACCTAGATAAGAAATTATATTCACAACCTTCAGTTTAGGAATGTCACTAGTAACAGGACCTCAAGTTTAAATTTAACATATATATATATATATATTAATACGTGAAGCAAAACCTTTATATTATATATAGGGGTTTATAACCCCTTTCTTACGAAAAATATGCGGACCTAGGAGCATTATATTTGGGACCATTATAGTTTATATATATTATATAAGAAGTATAGAATGTTGATATATTTTTTTAAATAATATATAAAGATACATTAAATTAATAAAATAAATACATCACTAAACACTACTACCATATTGTTTGAAATTCCACAACTTTGACACACGCGTTGCTATGGCAACCCGTATTGTACGAGTCAATTCGTACTCTAGTTAATGTAAATTCAAAGCGACTTGCGAAGTATGTCAAAATTGGGTGAATTCCCGGTCTTATTCTAACATATTTCAAATTTGTAAGTAAAAGAAGACTTTTAAGTATAAAAGCACTCCGAAATGTGGAACACGCTAGTTCAAGCACCAAAGAACGTGCAAGGACATAACCAAAAAAGTATATTAGAACGTCTTAATTTTAACATGGTAAATACTACTATCTATTTATGCAAAACAAAATTAATTATCAGTTAAATATTTGTAAATCAAAAAATATATATTGTGTCTATTTTTTATTAATAGATTTTTTAAAATTGAAAATTGAATATATTCCTTTACCTGTACCTATTTCTTAATAATAATATAATAAAGCGGAAGAGTTTGTTTGTTTGCTTAAACGCTAAGATCTCTGGATCTACTGGTCGGATTTACTTTGTTTTTGTTTTGTATAAAAGCTGTTCTTCAGAAGTGCTATAGGCTATATAACATTACATTACACATATATTCTAAATATATTAAAATACTTTCTAATTTGACATGCAATTTATTCTGCCATGTTAATAACAACCGACCGTTGCTAAGCAATGGTTTGCAAAGTTTGTTGTTTTAAGAAAACGTCACCCAAAATGAACTCGCTGGCTTGATATTCATCCTTATGAACATAAATATAATAGTCACTTAGCTTAGCATTTTATCTAGTTTCTTAATAAAGTGATATGTTTTATTTTTTATTAAATTAATGAAAAACATTTAATTTTGAAGAATTAAGAGTACCTGACTGTGTAAATAGTTTTTTGTATATTTTTCTTTTTTTATAACCAGAGAATTTAGTATCGCTGATATCGTCCAAATAAAAAATATATCAGTTTTATATTACTGTGAACTTTCTAGTGTTGTATTTCTAGATTATTTAGAATTTATAAAAATTAATCATGAATATTTTTAATGAGTAAAAATATGTGGCCGTCGCCGTGGCGCAACCGTGCCCACAACGCGAAGGTTGTGGGTTCGATCCCCATTCAGAGTAATAAATGATTAATTATTAACATTTTCATTTCTTCGATCTGTCGTCGAGGCAACGCTCAGCGTTGAGTTCCGCCACTCATCACACAATGGGTGTCTTAACACTAGGTTCCCTCTGCCTGCCCAGCTATGTATGTGGAGGATTTGGGGTTGGTTTTATACAGTAAATTTTAAAATTTTACTTAAAAATGATCAAACGTACGTATGTGTTATAAGACTATCCTAATATTGAAACGTACAAAATAAACATAAGATTTGACCAAAACTTGGCAATTACTTTTGCAAACATTTCTTATGTATGGCGATTGATGTTTGCACTTCAAGATAAAGATAATATTTTACATAGAAAATAATTTATTCCCCTCGAGGGACATGTACTTGCAACCGTCGCAGTTACTGTCAACAATTAACACAAACGACAACGATTGTAATAATATATTAAATTTTATCTTATTATTAACGTAACACAATTAATAAATACATATATTATGTAAATTATTTAATATATTTTTTAAAATTGAAATCGAAAATTGAATTAAAACATTTTATTGAAAAATCTTTTGATTTCATAAGCATTATTAAGTGTAAGCAATAACATTTTATGAAATAACTTTTTATTTGGTAGGTGCCTACTTTTAGTGTAAAACTAAACTTTCTATAAATTATTAACAACAATGAAATATTGACGTAACAAAATTATATCAATAAATAAAAACAATACCTCAAACAAAAAAAAAGGGATTACAATAAAAAAGGCAATGTCAAACAATTGTATTTTCTTTAGTAAAAAGTTAAACAACACGACAAACGTAACGTATGAAAATAAATAAAAAATAATTTTAGTAATTAACACTGAGATCGTCACTGCGTAAATGTTATTAATGCACGTAATACCTCTATAGGTAACTAACGTTTTCATACTAGTCTGTCAATATTAATGGACATGTTAACATATAGGCCGTCGTGGCGCAAGGGTACGAGGATGTGACTATAACGAAACGATTGTGGGTTCGATCACCGTTCAGTCAGCCAATAATTTGCATTTCTGTTCAGTGTCGCACTTTATCAGCTCTCCTACACGCTAATCTGTAATGCTGAATGAATGGAATACAAAGTGATACGGAACGAGAAATAAGTTCTATGAACATTAAAATTAATAACAAAAGTAAACGAAACATAAAAAAAATATTCAGGAAGTTTCTTTCTTAATCTTTGTAGTAAGATCGTAAGGTCATTACGATTACAGCTTTGCGGAAAATTAAATTTTAATCCTGGATAAAGCTTAATGGGGAGTGGTGTCAAGCGTTTAGCATCAAACGTGAGCTTAAGTTTAGTGTGTCAGTTGTATGAGATCGCTATTCATTTATTTATTAAATAGATATATAGTATAGATATATTAGCATAATATACCTATTTCTAATATCAATATATATCTGCGTATTACATATTTTCGCTTTCAAAATATGTAATAATGAAGCTGTATTGATCAAAAAATTGCATGTAAAATTGTGAAGTTTGAAAAATCCAGTAACAATTTATTTTCGCATAGGTATAGGCAGAAACCTAGTGTTAAGTGTTTCGAGCAAGAGGTCTAACCTTCATCGTGCGTACATTCAGAGTTCCTAATTACGCCACTATGGTGCCAATATTTACACTAAGATGTACAAGTTCTTTTTTTAGCTTCATGCTGTATGGAGAAGAAACCTGGGAACCTAGTGTTAAACACTCCGTTCCCATTAACACGTTTCCGTTCCCCACTTTCCGCCGAATTCTGGAGGCATTAAGTGTCGAGCACTGGAACCTAACGCCGCGCTTTTTTGAGTGGGAATCGAACCCACAACCTATCGCGTTTACCATCGCAAGCAAGCGTCTCTGCGCCACGACTGGCCTCACAAGTATTATTATTTGCAATCTACATCTAGGTATAACATACTTATATTATAAAGCTGAAGTGTTTGTTTAGTTGAACGTGACAATGTCAGAACCTGTAGGTTCATATTAATATATTCTTTTGGTGTTTGTATTTATGTGTTACTATTTTACCTAAGACCGTGAAGGCTATAGGTTATATTACATTACGGCAATCGTTTCGCTGTAACTCACTGTACCTACGATCAGAGCTACCTAGGTTACCCACTTAAATATATTTACATGAATGTGTCATACATAATTCTTAGTTATTTTCAATAGACCCGTGGTCTACGTGAACAAAGTCGGAGTTAAACGCTTGTGTTTTAAAAATTCTTAAGCAAACGCAATCTCCGCGAAGCGAAGGCGAGTCGCTAACACATTTATATACAAAACAAGTTTGTGTAATTAAGTTAATTAAAAACTGCCCTTCTTGAATATTAAATTATAAACGGACGGGACTGGTATAAATGCTTCACGTAGAGCAATTTATATATTTTTTTTGTTAAGAAAATGTAATTTTAGATTAGAATTCTACAGTATCTAGTTTTAATTTAAATATAAAAAAGAAGGGACTGAAATTTGTCTAAACTTAAAAACTCAATGATTTTTTTCTTATTGAGTAACACGTATATTTTAGGCAAAAGGAACCGTTCCCCACACACCTCCAACTCCGTTACCATTAAAAAACTTTTGTTCCCCACTTTCTGAAAAAAACTGGAGACATTAGATGTCAAGTGGAGGGACTTAACACAGTATTTTGTCTATCAAATATACTACAAATAAGTGGGGATCGAATCTACAACCACTGCGTTTACAGCCAGAGGATGTCCCACTGGGAAACGATGGCTTCTATAAAAGTTATTATCTATTTTAATTTGCTGAAATGCGAAGCTCCGCAAAGTTTTCTTTAAGCTCTAAAGTAATATTTCATACGGCAAATAGAAAGACTAAAATTGTAAGAACATGCTTCGTACAATGTATTCTTTGGTACCTCTCATAAAAGAGTGAACAACATGGCATCATTATAATTTATAATGTCAAGCATAATGATGGGTATTTCGCTATGGAACTATGATGTTTAAATTCACTTCAAATTCAAAATGTTAAAATACATATTTTGTTTATAATAAACTTTGTACTTCTCACTGTAGATTTGGGACGATGCGACTCATTTTTTTTAAATTGCAAAGTAGGCAGAGGGAACTTAGTGTTAAGGCACTCCGCTCCCCACTTTCCGCCCACAACGCTTGTCGCGTTTGAGCCCCGGCGTCACGACTGGCCTTTACACTTTTATTGGAAAATCTATAAAAAAACCACCCATTACAACAACGCTTTCCTTGCTTCACATGTGACTATATCTACCTAATTTTTTATCAGCTTCACGCTGTATCCCGCACACAGCAGGGTAGGCAGAGGGAACCTAGAGTTAAGACACTCCGTTCCCCACTTTCTGCCGAATTCTGGAGGCATTGCGTGTTGAGTGGCAGAACTCAACGCCGCGC
>DWMY01001932.1:0-13044 GCA_018249775.1 Heliconius hecalesia formosus
TTTTTTTACCATTTTGATTTGTGTAAGAAAACTAAAAATTAATTCATAAAAGTGAAAACGAAATCGAAAATATTATAAAGGACCGTGTGACTTTATGCTCTATTATTTTGTTTGAACGCTACCTTTCAACGGTATCTCTGGTATTTGTGATTGTTTTATTGACCGTGAAACCAGTTAGCCCAGTACCTACTACAACGTACATTTTAAAGTCGCCATATAAAATGCACTTATTTCCTTTGCAACTTGCATATTTATAAAGTAAAAAAAATATATGATTTGTCATCGTATTTAAAACATATTATTTTATTTTACTGTAAACAACGACTTCAAAAGTTTTATTAACAATAACAGAACAATAAATATTAATAAACCATTGTAATATGAATACGCCTTTGAGAGTTTGTCAATCAATACAGAGGATATTGGGTTAAGGCTGTCCTAAACAACTGCATATGTAAAAAGTGTGTTATGAAATCTTCTAGCTCCGTTTCATAATATGTTTAACGTCTACAATGTTTCTTGGTATTTTTTAAGTAAACAACCGTTGGCATATTGGTGTCCAGCTGCGTTGGGTGTAGGTTGAAATACTTAACTAAATATTTGTTTATTGTTAGGTTTTTTTTTTCATTCATATATGTGGAAATTGCACTTTTGAGTCAACTAGCACTGTAGTACCTATGGTTGTTATAATATTCAAGAAACAGTATTTCAATCAAAACTTTAAATAATTAACATACATATCTCAATTTCATATAAAATTTGTTCATGAATATATTCATTAATTCATCAATATATAATTTCAATGATTATTTGCATACGAAACACATGCATATCTCGACCTTAGGCTGACTTTATAATTTAGCAAATTGGTATTGCGATACGCGTCACGATTGCAGTTTTTAGCTATAATTCATTAAATTATAAATAAAACTTTAAAAACTTCATTCCCCCAAAGTACACATATTTTTTTCAAAGTACACAACATTTTTTTTTTGTGGTTCTCATTAATAGATATTATAGTTTATAACTAAAAAAAATATGTATAATACGCCAAATAACACACTCTAAATATCTAGAAACTATTAAAGCGATATTTAATTTAATTTTTAATTTAAGTAATAGTTCCAGAGGTGAGCGCGTTAAAACAAACAAACTCTATATATAGTTGTATAATATTAATTATACATATTATATTCACTAGTGTCCAATATTATTATAATGAATATTAAAATTTGTTTAAAGCAGACATTTTTGCGTATTTCCGTTAGAGTTTTACTTTTCAACGTTACACTCCACCAACGTGTGAAGTTCACACACGTTTTTTTGTAAAGAAAATCTTTCTAACTTTAATATAAATAATGGGGTAACAGGATTATCTCTATTATATCTTAATACACTAAGTCTTTGTACCTTTATTTGAAGTGATTTTATTATTTCACGGTTCTAGATGACTTTTTAAAGATTTTGATCTTTTTTTTTACAATAAAATTTGGATAATTCTAGAAGTGGTTTAGGTATTTAAAATTATGAAATATTATATTTTTTTGCTTAGTGTTTAAATAGTACAATTTTTATTTTTAGCGTGTTGTTTTTATTGTCAAAAACGCGACAGGTTGTGAGTCTATGCCCACACGAGGACATTAAGTATTTGCCTAATATTTTCATTTACTCGCATTAGTTAGAAAGCAAACGTGGGGTAGCAGTCTCATAATACTAGGTTAAACACTCCGTTCTATTGCTTAGGTTCCCAGGTTCCCTCTGGCTATCCTGCTATGTGCGGGTAACAACGTAAAGCTAAAAATTATTTTGCATTGCTATCGCAAAAATATAATATTGAAAACCAGCGCAATACTTAGTCTAAAAAAAAATAAAGCAACTACTATACTTTTGCTTGTATCACATATAAATTTATAAAACAAATTGTAAGGTGAAATATTTGAATGTAAAAATATAATAATATAACACTTAAAACCGTAGATTCTTTGGATTACTTAATTAATAGAGTGATACATTGTACTGGTTTTCCATAACAAGTTATACTGTAAAATTTGTTTTAAAGTATTTCAGAAGAAGTATTCAATTTATTATTTAAGCAGATTATTCTTTTCGATCAGATTCAATTTTAACACGAGTTTCGCATTTTGCGTCTATACTTTAAAGGCAACTTCTGTAAGGGATGGAACTCAACACCAGTATTTGTTTAACCAGAGCGGAGAAATTTAAATATTAAATATTTTACTCCCTCGAACCCACAACCGTAGCGTTTAGGCACGACGGCCTCGGCCGAAATAGTTGATAATTGAGTTCTTATTTAAGTAAAATGTTTAAAGTCGTAATTAAAGTACAAAGTCAAATTTTAAGCTTAAGTAATACTTGACTGTAAATACGACGGTTGTAGGTTCGATACTCGCGGAATGTAATATTTTAATTTCGTGTACTAAGAAATAATGTCTAACACTGGGTTCCCACTGCTTACATTACTATATATGCGAGATTACAGTATAAAGTAAAAATAACAACTAGTTGCTATCATAATGCAAATCATAATTACCATACCAACCTGTTACAGTACAATCAATACAATATTGTCCTACTAACCTGTTAAGTCATTGTGGAAGTTTATGACAGTACAACATTATAATTTTTTTTTTTGTTGAGTGTGTACAAAATTATAGTTGTAATTAATGGAGGCCAGCGAAATATTTATTCATTCATAATGGGTAGACAAAGGGAATTTTATTAAAAGTCTTTTCCCCATGTACAATTCTTTCATGCTTCATGCTGTATCGTGCATATAACAGCGTATGGAAAGAGAAATTAATGTCAAGATATTTTGTTCTCTCATCATGGACTACAGACTGCATGTTGACTGGCAAAACTCAACTCACTTGGGAGAATTGATAATCTTAATTTTTGTCTATTACAAGAAATGATTACTCTTACTAGGAGTGATTGAATCCACAGCGATTGTGTTTAATATCAGATACTCACACAAAGGCCACAATAACCACAATATAAGTATTATCCCAAATACCAAACACATAAAACTGTGTACAGTAAAACACCAACTATGTCACAATTCACTCATAAGTATTGTCCACTAAATACCAATAGAATTAATGATACTGTCATATACATTAGCAAACATTAGTATTTTACTAGGTATTCAATAAGTTGTTCTAATATTTTGCTTATTAGTGCCAAATAATTTTGTTAAATATCTCATTATATGGTTGTGCAATCTGTAATGTATGTATATAAATTTTACATGTAAATTGTGACAAAAGGTGTGTATTTTTAAATATACCACAAATACAGGTATACATTGATGGAAAACACAAAGATTCTCTTTAGAATTTCCATTTAATAATACAAAAATGTAGAAAAAGTACTTACAACTGTAAAAATGTCCCCAAGTAGGCAATCCAACAGCAACAGCACCAACCACAAAGCAAATAAAGCCAAGTACAACTACGGCTATAGAATATAGAGCTTTGCCGCTGGCCATGGCTACATGTTAGCCAATCTCACTATATCTTTTAGACAGCATCAGGATATATATTTAGGACGAATTAGCTTTCCAAACATCTAAAACAAAATAACAACTTATTATTAAAATTAATTTATACATAATCATTACACTTTAACAAAAAGGTACGCAAAATCTAATAAGTAATATAATCTCTTGTAAGATATGCACATTTAATTACATTTTTGTTATAAGAATCCAATTAGAAAAAGTATTCTGACCTTAACTACTTATATCAAGAAAACATCAAAGGCTTAGAAAAATTACAAAGTGCTTATTGAAGCATATAGCATGTAATATCAAAAGCTAGATTACAGTTATTCAAATGTTACTTTTACTCACGTTTTCTTTATAATTTATCACGATATTAATAAATGCCACTCATGTATACACTAATTGATTCTAAATTAATTTACATCGAAATAACATCTCTTTTTAACAGCTCTTTATGTATGTAACATTTCATTCGTTTTCACGCGAATGCACAAACAATGTTCACAACGAAATTCGAACCTACACGAGACACACCTTCGCTTTAAAGTCGATTTTAATTTCACTTCAGTAAATAACTGCTTTATAAACTATATAAATAATAAAATTTGAGTGATAACCGATTAATTTCTCCTCAAAATGTTAAATATCATATACGCTAGAGCGTATTCCATATTCTCACGATACTCTCACACTTTTACCGCGCGCGACGTAAATTCTTACTGAATGTGATCAGTAAATAAACTGGTTTTTTGAGTTCACCCGACACCGTTGCTACACAACAGATAATAAAAATTTCAAAGTACTGTCAGCTGTCATTTTATTTACAGATAATGTTAAGTTTGTGATATTTATATGTATAACGATGATAAATAGTAGGGTATGGTACTTCTTCCATTAATTTTTTAAATTTTTATATCATTTTACTGTTTTAAAAAAATCATGATTATCAAATAGATTAAACGTCTATCTATCATATTTAAATTTCTTCTGCTTAAACGACAAAATGAAATATCGAGCTAAATTTCGTTTAATAATTAATGAACATTTAAAAATGTTTATATATTTATTTAAAATTACTATTTTGTTCCAACTCGTAGTTTTAATATGTTTCAAGCAATTGAACATTAAATATTGTACAAAAATAAAACATATTTTATTAGAATTAAAATATTTTATATATTATGCATGGTTATGTGGCATGTTAAGTTTTTAAAAAAATATTTTTGTCCTAAGAACATTGCTTCACATTTGAAAAGTATTTAAATTAGTAGTCTTCGCTTTTCGAAATGATAAAAAAATAAAAATATTAAAAGCATGCCGCTAAATAAATAAAATAAAAATTATCGGCATATTGTCATGGCTTATTTATTGAATATTTTAAATATTTGAATTATTTATGCATAACTATATCCATAATATGCTTCATAATTTTGTATGATTTTCAAAAAGGATTTTATGATTGTGATTTATTTAGTATATACTTAGATTATATTTTTTTATAAAACTCATACTTCATTTCAATAATCTAATTAAATTGTGCAAGGAAATCACTTACTACTTCGATAATATGTTGTTTATAAGTCTAATAGTTATTTAAATATTTCGAGTAATGTCATTCCTAGGAATACCATTCGAGGTCAATCTATTTTAGTCGCCGCCTAAACAGTGGAAATTCTCAATTCATTTTAAACTTACGTTAGAATTTGAGTTAAATCTATAAAGATTATAATAGTTATTACAGTGTTATCCTAGTTCTATTGTACTTAAAATATTTATAGTTAAAATTGTAATAATATAAAAATGATAGTGCTGTTTGTAATTTTATCATGCGTGTTGGCAAATACTGGTAAGTGAATTAGCTTTTATACAATATATGTTTATACTTTTGGTGAATTGAAAATATTTTACCTACTCGAGGATGAGAATGATCTTACAAATATCATTTATATTAATATTACTCTTCAATTCAATGTAAAATTTTAATAATTCTATGATTTTGAGCAGTATAAATTAATAAAACAAACAATGTCTTTATTTTAACAGTATAAAAATAATAACAATAGTTTATTTTCATAATTTCTCACATTTTTTGAAAATTTGTTCAAATTAAGTTAAATTATAATTACTAGAGATAAAAAATCGTCCAAAAACAGCAAAATTATAAACTACTTCTTATACAAAATAATTTTATGACATTCTAAATTCACTTATTATCTTGTAACATTAGCCTTATAAGTTAAATATAGTAGTGGTTCTCTCTTTGCTGCTTCAAAAATTTTTATCTAAAAATGATTCTGAAAACTATTTCAATTTATTTGTTGTTACTCAGAATTTACAGGACGGTCAACAAGTCGTGGCCGTCCTTGTTAGCCATAGACGACTGCGCAGATTTGATTTTAGGATTTTTCTTACTTTTGAATATTTTCATCCCGAATGAAGTGTGCACATAATTTCAGAAAACTCCGCTTCAGAGTGGCCACTACTTATTGACTGTACTGTACTTGAAAATGGAAATTAATATGAACTCGTAAATGTCGATACAGTTATTAAAACATAATACAGTACTGTTAACAAATCGTGACCGCCGTGAAGTTAGGTTTTCTGAACTTTTGTGCATTGTTCAGTGGGAAAGAAAGTAATCAAAAGTGAGAAAAATCTTAAATTCAAATTTGCGAAGTCATAATGGTTCTCAAATACCTATTTATAATAAACGTATTTCTTACATATAGTTGCGGAAACAACGGGCATAAACGCTGAAAAGGTATGTTATACTTTTAATTAATACCGGTATGTACGACTTATATGTATTTAACTATACCCTTAATTAGTAATTTCGAATTATAATTTTAGCAAATCGATCAAGGATGTGGAGAACTTGGAGATTGTATTAGTAATGGTACTTGTGCTAATAAATGTGGTTGTCATAGTTCTGCTGCGTAAGTTGACACATATTCATTATTGTCAAATTAATTTTACATTTCCGAGGCAGTATGTGTTGAATATCGAAAATATTAAAAAATAATAATTTACTCTTCCGAGTGGGAATCCAGCACACAACCTTCGCATTATAGTCACACACTTACTGCGCCACGAAGGCTTTATTATCTTCATAATTAATAATATTATTTGAGAATATATTTTAAATCTCACTATTTATACTTTAATATCTTATTTTAATTTTATTAGCCTACTTCTTTTCCAGAGTTTTGTTTTATAACGAAACCCTAGGTGAATGTGTAGTTGATGTAAAAAGACTTCTAATGGCGTTAACTGAAAAATATAATACACATGGTAAACATACAAAAATATAAATATGCAATAATTCTTATATAAAAATGAAGTCTGAAGATGTCGTACTTTTAAATCTGTAATTTTCAGATAACATCCGTCAAGAAGTTGATAAAGTATTTAAAGGGATAATATTCGCTGCTATACTATTTATAACTTGTGCTGGATTATGTATGATTACAGCATGCTTATATTGTTGTCGTATTAATTATATGTGAGAATTTAATAATTACTCTAATTATTTTAATAATATTTAAAAATTACGAAGTTAAAAGCATTTTATAATTTCTAAATATTTTAGGGATACCCGCCTCAAAAATGACGTAGAAGCCTTAGCCCACAAATTGAAAAGAGATCTACGTTTAAGGAAAACAATTAAAAAAACGCCAACGCAACCTGGAGCTGAAAATTGTAATATTGTTGTAGCAGACGCTGGTGTTTTTGTAGTCTGATATGTGTTATATATATTTGTGTATTGTTTAATAAATAATAAAAACCATTATTGTCTTTGTTATACAACTGGTAGTTTCATGTCATATTTTATTTAATTTTTTTTGTAATAATTTAACATCATCATTACTTTAATGATATAAGCAACGGTTGGGATGTATTTTAACAATAAGTGGACTTTGTAATTTTAACAAAATATTTTCTTCGATTATTTAGTCTTTACAAGTATATATATACCTTATTAAGTAGATAATGCACATAAACCAGTATTCTGACGTAATTACGTTTTAGAGGCCAGTCGTGGTGCAGGAACACAAAGTGTGAGTGTAAAATCGACTGGTTGATGGTTCGATTTCCACTCGAGGAAAAGAAATAATAACTAAAATTTATATTTCCATTTCTTCGCTCTGGTGTCGAGACAAAGCGCAGTATTGAGTTCCGCCACTCAACTCGCAATGCCTCCAGAATTCGGCGGAAAGTGGGGAAAGAATCGTCTTAACATTAGGTTTCTTCTGCGTACCCTGCTGTATGCAGGATACAGCGTGAAGCTGATTTGATTTATTACGTTTTAAAATCCATGAAAGCTCGCTGCACCCACAAAAACCATGACTCATTGTCGTGCAAGCGACGCATCTATCCAATTATTTTTGCTTCTAATTAAATAGCACGTTGTAATTTGTAATTAATCTGTATCGCTCAAGTAAAAAATATTTGAATTAACGAGTGCATATAAATGTAAAGTTATTGATTCAAGCTAATTTTCAATTAAGACCTTCCTTTTATTATAAAAAAATAACGAAAATTCAATCATAATAGTTCAATCCAATTAAAAAAAGTATTTAACTTGTCATCAATGTTTTCTTATGACGTTATCACGTAAAATTATAATAAACTGACTTTACAGACAATTACTTATTTCTTTTAATACATGATTATTTTTATTTTCTATGGCAGCTAATGGCTAAGTTGCCATAGACAATAACCTAAATATATGTCAATAAAACATTTGTGATTTTGACATTTACCAGATCAATGAAATGTATATCGTGAGGAATATGTTTAAAATTTGAAATATTGTTTGAATTTATACTTTTAAAAATGCTTTTATTAATGCAAAATCCATTATTGTATTATTATGGAATGATTATTTCTTAATGTTTTAGTACGTAAATATCATTAACATTTAATTTTTTAATCATTCGTTTATTTGAATAATTTTTATATCTATATTAAAACTTACAGCGCTTAAGCAAATATCTGAAAAATGGATATGAGTTCAATGGAATTGGTAATTGCGACATTTTGTGTATTGGTGTCCATGGTGCTGCTGAGTTGCCTGTGTTGTTTATGTATGAAATTTAGGTAAATATTATTTTCTTTATTAATTATTGTAATATCCAATTGCAATTGTTTCGAAATTCTAGGGCCCATACAACATAATAAAGAATTAGCAAAAAATAAATAAAATATTCTAAGATACTTTTACCTAATTGTTAGGAAAACATATCTTAGAATATTTTATATGTTTGTTCCTATGAATATATGATGAATTTGTTTACTTACATACCTGATCATTGAAAATATTTACAGATTTAAGTGTTAAAAAATTGTGTATCTTTTACAATTAAATTATAAATATTTTTTTAGCCTGCAGTTTTATACTAACTTTTTCACAAATATAGCACAGTAGGCAAAGTAAATGTCAAGATATCTTCTTTTTACCAAAGCAATCAAATATAAATAAAGCATTAACCAAGGTGGGAACCGAATCCACAACTGTCGTATTACCCGGCAGTACCACACTGCCGTTACACCACAACAGTTGCTTTAATTTTTTTCTTCTCTTATTACAAAAGCTTAGCTTGTCTATTTGCATAATTTATTTCTCTTGATGACAAGTAGTAAACATTCATTGATTGATTTATTAAGCACAGAGATATCACAAATGACTCAATTTTATATTATATTTTTTTTGCTTCATGCTGTATCCCGCCCATAAAAGTGTAGATAGAGAGAACCTAGGAACATAGTATTAATACATTCCCAGTAACATACTGTTTGGGTGTGTTAAGAGTAGGAATGCAACCCGCAACCTGTGGCATTTACAGTTGGCGCTTGTACCCTGTGCTATGATTGGCCTTAATTTTTGATAATTATTATTTTACATTTCCCTTTATTTTATAGTAATATATTATGTTTTATATTAATTTTCAGTGATTTGAAAATGCAACGGTATATTGTAAAGACAGCAAAGAAAAGAGGGATAAACGTTGACTTAGAAAAACTTGACCCTAAATATGTTGGGAGGTCACCTTCAACTAATGAAAACTGCACAATTATTGTACCAGATGTTGCCATAATTCTGTAATTTTTTATTTATAAAGTGTTCTTATTTGAGTTTTAAGAAGCATATAAGAAGAGTGTTAGAATGGTTTCCAAGAGATGCAGGTTTGAGTCTTGCTATATTAATTTCTTTAGATGTTGTCCAAAAAATTTTTAACTTATGTTTTAAACAAATATAAACACTAACAATGCAATCAATCTGGATAACTGACTGGATAAATTGACTGTACATTTTTATTTCTTAAATTTAAATTACTTTTTATGTATTGAATAATTTAGCCTTAGATTGTGTCTTTATATTGTATTACCTACTTAGATATGAGTAAATTTGTATTAAATAAGTATTTTATGCAAACAATATAAAAAAAAATCATTAAAATCGGTTCACCCAGTGAAAAGTTCTGAGGTAACAAAAATACACAAAAATACAGACAAATTGATAAGCTCCTTTTCTTAATTAATTTTTTCCCTTGTGATATTGACAAAACATATAACATCCTAATTTTAGTTTTGACAAGGCTTACAAACATTAACTTATTTAATACAAACAAAGTCCTTTTACATAATATGTGTGATGATTTTCTTTTTTATATAAATAATTATAATTGTATTTCTTGCCAAAAATTGTGTTCACATAAAATATACATTACTAAATCCAATTAAAAATTATTAATTTAAATATGGTAAAAGTAGCATATATAAATGTTTCCTTAGTTTTAAGTAATCATTCTAAATGTAGTGCCTAGTGGCTTTCAATACTCTTCAAAGTTCCTATTGTCTATATTATAGTCTTATGTTAAAAAATATCTTATTATATTTTTCTTATATCTATAAAGGGGTTACATCCATACATTATGTCACAGTTGGTCATATTTCTTTTCATAAATACCCTCCTACCTTCTGTGAAGTTGCATATTTTGTAATTTATCATCTAGATATGAATAGAAAATATTAAATTAAAATAGTAGTTCAGAAATGATTCTTGGTCATGCTAATTTGGTGTTTAATACCGAAATATTATATTTTGAGATTTGATGTCAAATAACTTCCACATGTTTATTCGGCTTATATTGTAATAATTAATGAATGGCCCCAAAATTTCTTCTAGGAGATCTCTCCTCTAGTCAATAACTTTTTGTGCCATATTTAAGTTACATTGATTTAGTGAGTGAGAGATACCCCTTGTAAATGATACAAATGTTTAATCTTTATATCAATTATATAAGTTAGTTCTAAATATAAATAGAAAAAATATTTTTAGTACAACTATTCAATTAAGATTATAATTGTTAAATTAATTTAAGAGTAACTTAATTTAAACATTTCTTGATAAATTTAATTTGTATATTTCATCTGGTTATTGGACCTGGATAACTCTGTCACCAATTTTTTTTGCAAAAAGGTTTTATTTGCTGAAAAAAAGGATATTTGTATGTACCAGGCAAAGGGAAATAATTTACAACTGCAAAAAAGAGGTATTTTTTAAATTTATAATATTTCATTACTTCATTATATAAATATTAAGAATTCGGCGGAAAGTAGTAAGTTTGTATCTTAGCCCTAGGTTCCCTCTGCCTAAACTGCTTTGTGCGGGTCACGCTATAGTGAAGCTGATTTTATTTGAGTTTTTTAAATACTTAAAAAGTAATATCAATGACAAAATATTTAGAATTTTAAAATTTTAAAAAGTGATTTTCAAGTCAGTTTACTTATGGCATTTAAAAAAGTCACTTGGGCACAAAAAATAAGTATTTTTTTACCAGGCTGTAATACCTGTAATACTTATAGTATTACAAATTGCTTGTCAAATTAACTTTATTTCCGTGTTCTGAAAGATATTCTAAAATTTATAAATAGTAATTGTAGGATTGTAGTTTTTTAAAATTTTACATTTTAAAATCGATTTGTATTTAAAAAAAAATACTGCCTAATGAATGAAAGTACAGGTAGTAGTATAGTACATGTTTACGTTTTGAAATGAATTTTTTTTCGCTTAATTTAAATTGTATATTTACATATTTCTTAATTAGATTTTTTTTGAAAAGTCAATTTATGCTGTATTTGAAATATTTATAGTTATTTTATGACTTCTTGGATAAATATTGAAATATTAAAAAAGTTTTGTTTGTTTGTACACAGAGTATGTTTGAAACATTTTTTAAAAGATTTTTTAAATGTTACAGTAAATTTTAGCTTAGTGAAGTTATAAACTATCACTGTATTATATATATCCATCCAGTAATAGTGACTTTTGGTAAACTTTATTTATAAAGTAAACTCTACCTGACATGAATAGTTTATTTAATAATTACTTAAAAAGTCCATATTATAATACATATTAATTATATTATGTCGTTTAATAATACACTATTATTAATTGTAAAAATGATAATTATTAGATGTTTTGTTAATTAACACTATTGAACACTATTGAAAAATCATTTATAACTACTAAAGTACATTTAGGGGCACAACATATGACTGTAAATGCGATGATTGTAGGTTCAATCGCCACTTAGTAAATTAATTATTTTATTTTCCTAGATTTGCTTGCTAGTGTAAGATAAAGTGCAGCAAGGCGGAGAATAGAGTTTTATGACACTATGTTTTCTTTGCTTATACTGCTATATGCAGGGTAAAGCCATTAGTCATGCTTATATAAATTTATGACTCTATTTTGTGCGTAAACTGTATGAATACAAAGTAAAACAATTGGAGAAAGAGAGAATAGGTCTAATCTGTACCTCTATCTCTAAAAAAAATTTATAGTGACTTGTAAGCTTTAACTTCTTTTAAGGTAGGCTATTTATCACGATAGTAGCAGAATGGCTTTATTTAATAGTAGAATCTTATTTGAAATCTTTTTTTGAAAGGCTTAAAGTAACATGTCGCATGCGAAAATTATGTTTATATATATTATTTAAATTTAGCTTTATAAATTTATATATAATTTAAATGTATCTTAACACACTTAAGTAAGAAATTAGATTTTCGACACTATTTGAAAAGAAACCATTGTTGCTACAGTTATGAAATTTTTTGTTAAAGTTTGTCTGGACTTTTGAAATAATAGTAATTAGTAAAGTTTCATTGTAATGACAGTTAATGTTCTTCTACCTCCTGGCATTAATCCCGGCATAGCTTTCCAGTGTCTGCCTTACTGCTTAACCTACTCCATGTCTCTGATGATCCCAATATTGGCCTCAGTGATCCATTTGGATCGCAATTCCCACCAGATGCACTGACGAGGAACACAAAAGACCTTCTGCCTTTCTAAAAAGGCCACATGCAGAGCTCTCCTTTTTCCCTGTACGCTTCCAACAAAGTTCTGAGTGCAAAAATGGCGGCCATATTGCCCAATCCTGGCTGAAATCCATGTTGAGACTCAGAGATAGTACATTCTCGGCGGAGCCTGAGGTTGATTATGCGCTCAAAGTGCT